>JAZGTJ010010431.1:0-11602 GCA_036877575.1 Botia almorhae
CCGGTCGAACAAAGAATGTTCTCATTAGCGTATTGAAACGCAGCATCTCGTTCCCGCTTTTTAAGGGAACAGGGTTACAGTCAAGTAACCCGAGACGTTATCCGTTATGTTGTCCATGTCAGTTACGTATTACGTCTAGTCTTCGTTGTCCATTTGATTATTGTATGTTTATTATTTAATATTTATCAGTTACCCATTTGTAGTTTAATAGCATTCCTTTATCTCTATCTGTGTTAATATTATTTTTCTCCATGTTCATTTGTTTCTACTCCTGTTCTAAGTTTATATTTAGTTTATGATTATTGTTTCTATTGAATCTATTTAGCCGCCCTCTAGTGGCAGTTTTGGTTTTGTTGTTTTTTTGCTGTGTCCAGCGTGTTCTTTAATAAAGTTTTGTTTTTTGTACCGCTGTCTGCGCCTGGGTTCCTTTAGTTCACAACCCTGACAAAGAGTGGGTACTGGCCAGTAGTTTTCCACAAACCACTACAAACTTGCAATAGGTCTGTTTCTATTCCGGTATATAATACCCACCCACACTTAACAGATTACATTAGTTGGACAAACAGAGGTAAAATACTGAGGTCCAACAACTAGGGGGGTTTGGAAGAATGTTCTCACAGAATTACTTGATGTAAAAATATGAATTGTAATGTCTTTTCTTGTTCTTCTGTGTGAGCAAAGTAAACACTTGGTCAATTTTTATTTGTACAAAAATATTACCAAAGTTGAAAACAATCTTCAATGTTTCAGGAAAAATAGCTTTTGGGTTTAGAATAACTATCCCTTTAACTCCTTGAGCACAAACCAGACATGAACATGACAACAAAAGGAAAGGTTGCAGACACTTCAGGGTTCCTTGTAAAAACGAGAAATTTAAAGGGATAAATAAAAAGTATATTTTAGTGAAGGTCTAAACTGAAGGCTTCCACTTTGAGTTTAATTAATAATTTACTTAGACAAGTGAATTTACCTAAAGGCTGTTAGAAATGTTAGGTACGCAAGCCCTAAGCTCATTAAATTTATTCAAAATATGCCTATTTATTAATGATGTTTTGTTAATGTGTTTTGTCTCATCACATGGACAATTATAAATTACATTATGGATCATGTAAATTATTTTTCATTAAAACATTTTTTTTAGTTCGCATCAGTGGAGATAAGTGCCGGTCGTTTAACATTTTTATTAAACAGTTGTTAAGTTTTACATTTTAGCTACTTACATTGCGCTCTTTCATACAGAGTGCACTGCTGAAACTCACACTCTGCTTCTGTGAACATCCTACCTTCTTTGATTTAATTCTCACCTCGCCACATCGTTTTTTTTTTACATTGATGAGCACTGTTTGACTGCTAACCATAATGAGATCAGTTATCTAAACGTTCTTCTAAAATACAATGGTGGGTATGGAAGAACCTCACTGAAAGTTTCCTGATATTATTTTTTGGGGGGGATTAGAAGTTCTGCTGCTGGGTAAATAAAGTCGGATACATCACAAAGGTTTCTGTTCCTGTTCCTCTGAAACATTTTATTCCTCTGTTCTGTTTGAGTTCAATAAGCTGACTCCTCACAAATCTCCAACTGCAAATTGATGTTGGCATGCATGACTTCTACTGTGAACCTCTATTATAAAGAGGATGCAAAACATAACCTATAACTTAAACACAGTGACCGGATGAGTGTTGATGATTAAAACATGGTGAAGCTGAGAAACGTCAGGTGTATTGTGTGTGTGGGAGAGTTTGACAGCAGCTCTCATCTCCATAACAGCATGCTGATGTGCAGCAGATGTTTGGGAACAGGACTTCTATCTCCATTACCAGCAGGTGGACAGCAGGAACCTCCACACCACATGCACGTTACAACGCTATGAAACATAAAATAACAATTAAATTATAACAATAATAAAATATAGCTGCAAACAGCATTTACGGGGTCAAGCCCACTAAAGGCCCAAAGAAAATATTTGTGTACATCAATGATTACTGGTTTAGATAGCTTTAGCTTTCCTGTAGCTCAGTGGTTAGAGCATGGCGTTAACAACGCCAAGGTCATGGGTTCGAACCCAGGGATTGCACATACTCGATGTATAGTGATCAATGTGTAGTATAATGCAATGTAAGTCGCTTTGGATAAAAGCATCTGCCAAATGCCTAAATGTAAATGTAGATAAAGTCTTAAAACCAATTACAGCAATATGAATTGTATGACCAATAGGTGACACTTTCACCAAATTGTTACAGTCAGGATGTAGTCAAAAGAAGGTTCACGTTAATACGGCACATTAAGATCTAACATCGTTGCTTGAGAACAATTTGATTTATCAAAAATAATTGTATAACTTTTTGTTGGGATGATAAATGCAAAATTTTGTGCAAATTAAACACAACCTAGGAGGAGTTAAAAAAGTAGGTCATGCTTGTGATGATACATACTAAGCTTGCAGCTGCACTTCGCAAGTCTAGTGGGGTTCGCAGCTTGATTTGGCAGAGGAGCAGCTGGTGACGGGCTCTGTCTTTTCTCTCGTACTTTCCACTGAATTAACAAGCACACACTGTCCATGAACAAGTGTAATGTAAGTATTTATATTTATGCATTTGGCAGATGCTTTTATCCAAAGCGACTTACATTACATTAAACATTGTTTCACATAAAAATATTTATACACATATGCAGAAGCAGGTCAGGCTGGTGCGTCCCTGCACACTGTGGAAGTTTTGCAGGCATACCAAGCTGACCTGCCTAAGGAGGACCAAGGTGGGGGATTAGAACCAGATCTTTTAAGTCTTCTGCCTACTGGCAGCAGCAGAAGGCCAGCATAAGAGCTCGAGCCACACCGCAGAGACCTAGGGGGGTTGGGCAGCACATGCAGGCCTCGCAGCTCAAGAGGAAGTTCTATCTGAGGACAATGCTTTTTTCAAAGACTGCAAAGAACAACTGACGCAAGCAGTACTATACTATATCTCTCCCATCTTCTCTCTTTCATGTACAGATACCTCCTGCGGGTTTTCTAAATCAGGAGACTGGACAGGTAGAGAGGATGATTCTTCTCTCAGATTTCCTGGCAGCATGTAAACTTCTGCCCAGTTTATCCACATGACTGTTGACTACAACAGACGGGGGTACAGAATTCAGTTTGCCTGCCATCCTCCTTGCTTCAATAGCATCTTGCAGACTATAGAATTTGGAGAGCAGCACCTAGTGTTTGCCAGAGAACTTAAGACTCTATTGGAGAAACGCGTCACATGAGTGATCTAGACTTTTACACCCAATGTTTTACAGTTCCCAAAGTGGATGTGGGCTGTATCTAATTCTAGATTTGTGTCACTTGAATCAGTCTCTGAGAAGATACAGATTCAAGATGTTAACGCTCAAGCAGATTGTGTGTCAAATTCAGCCCAAGGACTGGTTTGTTACATTAGATCTGAAGGACACATACTTTCACATCAAGATATTGCCAGAACACAGGAAGTTTCTCAGGTTTGCTTTCTGATGCAAAGCTTACCTTTCGGCCTAGCACTACAAGACGGTTTCAGTTCTGGCTAAAGAAAAACTGGGTTTTGAGACCAGATGGATTTGGTCTCAAAATCCATCTGCTTAGGATGAAAAGGATTACGCGCTGAGGGCTTCATACCTTTTCTATGTGGCTCAGACCCTGGTTCTTACCTTGGGTCTCACTCTTCGCTAAGTAAAAATAAGTTTCGTCCCAAAATCCATCCGCTGAGGATGGTAAGGTTTCTGCACTGAGGCCTTCATACACTTTTTACAGTGCCTTACAAAGTATTCATACCCCTTGAACTTTTCCACATTTTGTCACATTACAACCACAAACTTGTGTTTTCTTGTGTTCTTGTGCAAACTTGTGTTGTCAACCACAAACAAATGTTTTTTTATTGAGATTTTATGTAACAGACCAACACAAAGTAGCACAGAATTGTGAAGTTGAATAAAAATGATACATGGTTTTTAAAATTTTAAGCAAATAAAAATCTGAAAAGTGTGGTGTGCATTTGTATTCAGCCCCCCTGCGTCAATACTTTGTAGAGCCACCTTTTGCTGCAATTACAGCTGCAAGTCTTTTGGGGTATGTCTCTACCATCTTTGCACATCTAGAGACTGATATTTTTGCCCATTCCTCTTTGCAAAATAGCTTAAACTCATTTTCAAGTCTTGCCACAGATGCTCAATAGGATTTAGGTCTGGACTTTGACTGGGCCATTCTAACAAATGAATATTCTTTGATCCAAACCATTTCAATGTAGCTCTGGCTGTATGTTTAGGGTCATTGTCTTGCTGGAAGATGAATCTCCTTCCCAGTCTTAAGTCTTGTGCAGCCTCCAACAGGTTTTCTTCCAGGGTTGCCCTGTTTTAGCTCCATCCATCTTCCCATCAACTCTAACCAGCTTCTCTGTCCCTGCTAAAGAAAAGCATCCCAACAGCATGATGCTGCCACCACCATGTTTCACTGGTGTTCAGGGTGATGAGCAGTGTTACTTTTCCAGATTTGTGGAGTACACAACTTATAGTTGTCCTGTGGACAGATTCTCCTACCTGAGCTGTGGATTTTTGCAGCTCCTCCAGAGTGACCATGCGCCTCTTGGCTGCTTTTCTGACCAGTGCTCTCCTTGCTCGGTCTGTTAGGTCTTGGTAGGTTTGCAGTTGTGGCATACTTGTTCCATTTGAATTGAATAGTGTTCCTTGAGATGTTTAAAGCTTGGGATATTTTTTATAACCTAACCCTGCTTTAAACTTCTCCACAACTTTATCCCTGACCTGTCTGGTGCGTTTCTTGGTCTTCATGATGCTGTTTGTTCACTAGTGTTCTCTAACAAACCACTGAGGCCTTCACAGAACAGGTGTATTTATACTGAGACTAAATTACACACAGGTGGACTCTATTAACTAATTAGGTGACTTCCAACTCACCAACACCAACTCACTCGGCTCACCATGCTCACAGAGGAATTGGTCAAGGCCATTCAGGGAGCTCGTCTCATGCTTTAGGACCCAGCCTTGCCCGCTAACATACCGCCTCTAGCTCCATCGCCCAGCACCTTAGGCCCGGTAAGCCTTGCGTTTACCGAAAAGTGTGATGGTTGACCTTCAAAATGTAAGGGATTTTTGCTGCTGTTTGTACCCAACTGACTCTAGTAGGATAGCTTTCGTTTGTTCTCTCCTAACTGGAAAGGTGCTAGACTGGGCAATGGCAGTGTGAAGGTTGGATGGTTCAGTTTTTCCTACCTTTGATATTTCCTGCAGCGATTCCGCGAGGTGTTCGAACACTTAGCAGGAGGTAGAAGCCCGGGTGAGCAATTGTTAACCCTCGCCCAGGGAAAACTGACTGCATCTGAATATGCATTAACTTTTTGTACTCTGGCAGCACAGACTAACTGGGTCAGGAATACCCTAAAACTGTGTTTCCGCAGAGGCTTGAATCCGGTGCTCCAGTCCAGAACTTGCCTGTAAGGACGAAGAAGGAACCTCAGGGAGTTTATTGATCTAACTATTCAAATGGATAACCTCATTCGTACCCACAGATCCAGGGCCATGCCTATCTTACAGTATACCACACAGGCAGAACCCATGCAATTGGGTTCCACTCACCTGACTCAGGAGGAGCGAACTCTGCGTATCCAGAATAACCTGTGGTCATATTGTGGTAACCCAGGTCATGTCAAAGTTTTGTGTCCTGTTTGCCCGTACCCAGATCCATGCTTAGTGAGTGCTACTTCCACCTCCATAAAACCCAATTCTAGGATTTCTTTACTGGTAACTTTAATGATGGCAGACCAGACCATAGGAACGGTGGCTCTAATTGATTCAGGAGCTAATTTTATGTCAAGTGAATTTGCTCTGAAACATCACATGCCATTGTCTTCTGCTGATTGCTCCTTAACAGTGGAGGCGTTAGACAGGCGACCACTAGGAGAAGGTGGATCAACCCAATTAACTGAAAACATTAAGCTGTGTGTTGGAATCCTCCACTCTAAAGAGATTCAATTCTATGTAATTTCTTACCTGCATCACGCCATAATATTAGGTCTACCCTGGCTGAGGCAACACGAACCTGTCTTTTCCTGGAGAGAGGGAGAACTACTAGGGGAAGAAGAGGGAGAGGTCAACTTGCTTTCACCAATGTATCCAGAAGGTCAGTCATTCCATTAGCTCCCTAGGTCCTGAAATGAAAGAATAAATTGAGGAGCTAGAGAAGGGTTATTATAGAATTATATTATTACTATAGAATTAATTGCCAGTATATTACCACCACCAGTAGTTATATATCTTGATCCTAACTTTAAAAAACCTGCTGAGCATTTAAAATGGTTTGGGAAACAGTTCTTATATAAGATTCAAATGCTGAAGATGACACCTAGATAAATTTTGATCATCTAGCAATAACAATCCTTTGTTGTAGGAGAACCATTAGGTAATATGAATAACAGGGGTGTGATTACAAGTGCTGGGACATATTTTGAAATAGTGAATCATATAAGCATAGGAGCAGAAGGAGTTAATACTAGATAAAGTAACTGTGACACCTGATCCTGGAAAGTCTGTCTTAGAGAGTTAGAAATGAGGTGAAATGCATAAATCAGAAAGTGACATGCCTTGAGTAGGCTCTAAATGTTGAGATTCTTTAATAAATGAGCAAAAAACGGATTAATATGGGTGCAACAAACTGTTTTAAATGCAGAAAGCATTTAAAACACAGCCTGTAGAAGGAAATTAATGTATGTGATAAACAAACTATTGCACAGAGAGAGGACTAACCCTTGTAATATTAATGTAATGATTTAATTTTTCTATTGATTCGAAACATTTCAAATTAATGGTACAAAAATAAACCTGGAAAAATTAGGATTCTTATACCTGGTGTGAAGTTGTATACCAGCAAGCAGTTCATGTATTGTGGTGATTGTCAGGGTCTAAGCAGAAACCAAGCGGAGATAGAATTGCAGGTTAGTAATTTGTGTTCCTGTAGCACACATACTAACAAAATGTATAACTTAAATGTACTGTAAATCGCTTTGGATAAAAGCGTCTGCCAAATGCATAAATGTAGATGTAATTTATTAACAAAAGGAATAATTCAACAGCAAGCAATAGTCCAAACAAAAACAATAGAACATGCCAGCAGAGAAACAGATGAGACCAGAGAGAAGTTCAGTACACAAGCAGATGGACAGATGATTGGTGTCCAGATGGCAGAGGATGGCAGTGGGCAACCAGGAGGGAGATAAGCAGGGCAGGAGAAACAGCTGCGTGGCAGGGTTGGAGGGATGACTGGGGAAACCGGTGAAGAGCAAGAAGATGGTGGGCGCCGTCTGGAAAATAGGGTGACAGGAACAGGGAATGCAAAACTGAAAAAGAAAAAAAAAACAACAAAGCACAAAAACAAGCGAGGAGTCTTAACACAAAAAGAAGAGGGCGGAGTTTTGAAAAATTTACATTTAGCATAGTACAAACAGATTAATTAAAATTGTTATACAGAGGAATAGCACAGAAATTCAGACTACAACAGCCTTTAAAATATGGAGCACACACTAGGGTTCAGCACTATGGACAGGGGCCGGAACACAGCCAGAGTAGGACAGAAAAATGCAGTGTGTCTGTGCAAACTGCACAGTGTAACGGAATACTGTTTGAGGAGATGGAGGAAGAAGGACGAAGGAGCAGAACGCAGAACGCAATATAACAAACATAAAGGTATTTAATTACACGACAAAATACAAACACTAACCATAAATACAAAACAAGGGAGGAGAAACAATAGACATACAGACGCGTTATTTAGTCAATACAATCCACAGGAATACAACTCACAATCATTCACAATGCACAACAATAACTGACAACCTGACAGGAATAAGAAGAACTTAAAAAGCAGTCCAAATGAGGGTGAAACAGGTGGTGGACCTAGTGGATTGATAGGTGATGGTGGAGACGAGGGAGCTGGAAGACACAGTGGAGTCACAGGGTCGTAGGGCCAGTTCGTACTCACACCCAGTGGTGGTGTCGTGGGCAGGGTCTTCCAAACTACCCTCGTATTCCACGAACAAATTCCTCCGTCGCGTCTGACGCAGCCGGCTCACGCACCTGGTCAGACATTTCATTAGGCTCTGGCTCCAGGGCCATTCAGCTCTCGGTCACGTCGGGCTCTGGCTCTCCATCCACGGTGGGTTCAGGCTGATGCTCCGCATCGTGGGGTAATGACTGCCTGAGTTTAATTACCCGGGGCTGGACTCCACTTCATCCACGGTGAACTCTGATTCCGTCAACCATAGAGCGATGTTGACGTAACTCTTCAGAGTCCACACCGAATTTGCGCGTGGCATGACGAAGCGGAGGTGTTCGTCCAGCCCGCACCAATATTCCCCCTATTAAGGTGAGGTTATCACATGTGGAGTTATAGGCAAAGTCCAAAAACTCCTGTACATATATTTCTATGTCTCTGTCATTTTGACTTCCAAAATAACAGAGTTGTTGCTGTAAAGTGTTATAAATGACATGATTTAGCTGAGAATTATTTATGGTATTCATAAAATAGTGTACCCCTGGTAACGTTGATTATAGTCTGCCATCATGACCAGGTAGAGATCTAATTCTTCATTCCGATCAGAGAAAACTTGATATAGAATGTCTGTATAAATACCAAAAACGGCAACAAATTCAGGAAATTATTTTATGGTTATGTAAACTTATGTTGTGCTACCACATTACCGCTTTCAACCATTTGTTGATCGGCCACTGACAAAGGAAGTAGCCGTGTAGGCAAGCCAGAGGCCAAATTACTTGACAGCCAGAGGGAAAAGTGGAATAGAAACATCATCAGAGTCAGTGTAATCACAGTCGACAATAGCTTTCAAACATCCCGTCCCCATTCCAGCATACGACCGCTAGTCAGACACTCGAAACTTGTTCGGAAGCAGGTGAAAACCTGGCCAGCAGGAGCCATCTCTGCTCTTTAGGACTGTTTTGAACACACTGACTGGCACATGTTCAGGGATGCGGCAACGGACAGCGACTTCACCAACTGAGGAATACGCAACATCAGTGACCAGCTATATCAGCAAGTGCATTGATGACGTCACTGTCTCCAAGACCACCACCACACGCTCCAACCAGAAGCCATGGATGACTGCAGAGGTGCGTGCACTACTGAGGACCACTACTGCCCACTACTGAGGACACCACCTTCAGAGCAGGCGACAGGGTGGCCCTAAGAACAGCGAGAGCCAAACTGTCCAGGGATATCAGAAAGGGAAAGCGTACACATGCTCAGAAAATACACAACCATTTTGAGGCCAACAGAGACACCCGACGCACGTGGCAGGGCATCCAGGCCATCACCAACTACAGGACAACACAACCTGCCAGTGACAGTGATGCCTCCCTCCCAGATGCGCTGAACAACTTCTGCACTCGGTTTAAGGCACATAATTGCATGACAACGAGGAAGACCAGCCCTCCTCCCAATGACCAGGTGCTGTGTCTAACCACAGTCGATGTGAGGAAGACGCTACATAGAGTCAACCCGCGGAATGCTGCTGGCCCAGACAACATTCCTGGCAGGGTGCTCAGAGGATGCGTAGACCAGCTGGCAGATGTTTTACAGACATTCTTAACACATCCCTGAGCAGCACCGTTGTGCTGACGTGCCTTAAGGCCACTACTATTGTGCCTGTGCCAAAGAAGTCTCCAGTGTCCTGCCTTAACGACTACCATCCCTGCACTTACACCCATCATCATGAAGTGCTTTGAGAGGCTCATCATGAGACTCACATAGACTTCACTCATCATCATAGACTTCAGCTCAGCATTCAACACAATCATTCCCCAGCATCTGATTGGAAAGCTGAACCTGCTGGGCCTGAACCCTCTGCCTCCCTGGCAACTGGATCCTGGACTTCCTGACTAGGAGACCTCAGTCAGTCCAAATTGGAAACAGCACCTCCGACACCCCAACACTGAGCACTGGAGTCCCCCAGGGTT
Source organism: Botia almorhae (assembly GCA_036877575.1). Lineage (NCBI taxonomy): Eukaryota > Metazoa > Chordata > Actinopteri > Cypriniformes > Botiidae > Botia > Botia almorhae. The sequence goes on from JAZGTJ010010431.1 coordinate 9,992, forward strand.
GTGTGCTCAGCCCATTGCTTTTCACTTTGCTGACTCACAACTATGTAACAATGCACAGCTTAAATCACATCATCAAATTTGCTGATGACACAACCATGGTGGGTCTCATCAGCAAGAACAACAGGTCAGCATACAGAGAGTGGTTGTTGACTTCAGCAGAGCACAGCATGACGACTCTCCACTGAACATCAGTGGCTCCTCTGTGGAAATTGTCAAGAGCACCAAGTTTCTTGGCGTTCATCTGGCAGAGAACCTCACCTGGTTGCTCAACACTAGTTCCATCACCAAGAAAGCTTAGCAGCGCCTGTACTTTCTAAGAAGACTGAGGAAAGCACATCTTCCACCCCCTATCCTCACCATGTTCTACAGAGGGACCATTGAGAGCATCCTGTGCAGCTGCATCACCGCCTGGTTTGGGAATTGCACCATCTCGGACCGCAAGAACCTTCAGCGGATAGTGAGGACAGCTGAGAAGATCATCGGAGTCTCTCTTCCCTCCATTACAGACATTTACACCTCATGCTGCATCCACAAAGCCACCAGCATTGTGGATGACCCCACACACCTCTCCAATACACACTTTACCCTCCTACCTCACAACCAGACTATGCAATAGTTTCTTCCCCCGTGCCACAGACTCCTAAATACTCAGAAACTGGATTGAAGAAACACACACACAGAGTTATTTATACACACAACTGTGTATCCTCCATCCTCCACAGTTTTTGATTGTGATTGTGTTGCAGGCAATTGCATGTTTATGATTTTTATATCTGGCAGGAAATTCATAAAATCATCACTACTATGATATTGACAACTGTCAATATCATAATTTATCTTTGGTTAATTAAGCCACTGTGTCAAATAAATATGTTAATTTTGTTCATTTTCTTCTTAAAGATTTTAAAAGTAGGCAGATCTGGAGCTTTTTAGAGCCTTTCTGTAATTTGAAATACTCTCCTTCCATGCTGTATGGAAAACCTCCAGTTTTGTATGTCCCAGTACTTGCATACTATTTTTCTATGCAATAAAATGTTTATACTTTTCCATAACAACAGTATATACTTTTAGGGTATAATCGATGAGTAATAAATGACATGGGATTAGATTAGATTAGATTCAATTTTATTGTCACTGCACATGTGGGTACAAGGCAACGAAATACAGTTAGCATCTAACCAGAAGTGCATTTTTAGAGTGCAAATATTGTCTATATAACAGATAAATAAATACTTGCAATATAAACTATATATAAAATACAATAAAAATATATAAATAATATATATGGGAAATATGAATGTAAACAGTGAATGACAATATACTGAGGTAGATGGATGTGCAAATATAGTGCAAATAAGCAGATAAATATAGTGCCAATGAGAAAATAATGTCCATATGTAAACTGTACACAGAAGAGTGGATATACAGAATGATTATATACACATACAGAATGATTATATACACTGAGCTTAATTGTTTAGTCCGTGTGTGTGTTATCGGGTGGAGACAGTTCAGCAAGGACACAGCTGTGGGGAAAAAGCTGTTCCTAAACCTGCTTGTCTTGGTCCGGAGGCTCCTGTAGCGCCTCCCCGATGGCAGGGGGGCAAAGAG
>JAZGTJ010010432.1:0-18103 GCA_036877575.1 Botia almorhae
TTGCGTTTTAAATCTCACGCTGCTGCCGTCGGACGCTTTCCAAAGACAACACAGACACACTGCCTTTGACACAATTGAACCATAAACCTTTAAGCAAACAATGATGTCCAAATAACTCGAAGGAACAGAGGCAAAGGTCAAAAAGTAGACTGTTATCTCCGCGCATGTTGACAGTACACACGCATGCATTTCAGGCTATACACGAACAGCGAGGATGAAATGAGCCACAGTTTCTGTGGCCCTCGGCGTATGTGCAGTCAGAGTCGACCGAGAGAGGATGAGCTCCATATGCTGCGTAAAAGACAGAGCTGACTGCCAGACAGAAGATTTACAGCACCTGCGCTGCTCTGCCTTTAATTTGATGGTTATTTATCAAAATGCGCTTCCCCAGCCTCGTTTCTCCATCTCTGCCATGAATGGATCGCGGCTCATAAAATTTCCCAGAAATGGGGCGACCCCGTTGACCCCGAGCCATAACTGTAATAAAAGCGTGTTTACGTGCTCATGTTTTGCGGTTGTGTACACATTCGACCAATTACACCTGTTGATTGCAAATGTGTTATCTCCGGCATTGTACTGCCTTAATCTCCTCGACACAAAAGGATTTAATCGTTTAAAGGTATGAAGTGAAAGACGATACAAGTGCAGGTAGCTAAAGCAGTGACGTAAAAGCTGCGATCAGAATCAGACAGCTGAACGCAGCAGAGATGTCGGTATCTGATCTACAGGATTTTTACACGTAGGCTGCATTTGAGCCAACAAACTGTCAGTGGATATCTCCAAAACAATCTAGAAGCCTAGTCAGACTTGAGAAAGTTCTCCAAAACATGGTGATATGCTGGCACTTAGCCATCCCTCCAGAAACACGCTATGCTCAGAGGAGTCATGGGAGGTGACCATACGGTACTTTATGATATAAGGTCGTCTGAACTCAGATGATCCCAGATAATCTAACATAAATAATGACATGAACTGTGGGCAAAACAGCGTGTTGAAAGAGCACATATGTGTGCCACAGATTTACTCTGTTCTGCATACAGTATTCAAAACAGAACCGATGCCATTGAGAATCTGGCTTTCAGGACATTGTTTAGAGTTTGTAATCACTGTAAGATGTTTTAGTCGGCGAAGAGCCTTTCTCAGTCTAATGCAAATTAAAATGACACAAGCGAGCGTGCCGTTTGTGCACCCACTGTTTTTTCTTCATTTTCCGCCTCTCTGTTAGTCACCTTTCACGGTTGTTGCATAACGAAAGCTTGTTTATTAACATTTTTTCCTAGTTTGTGATTGGACGTTTTTTTTATTTTCTACAGCTAAAATGTCTTAAAAGTCTTGTTGCCATCGAATGCCATCAGATGTCAGTATAATATCAAAACTTCCCATCTTTATAAAAGAAAATCTGCACGGCTCTTGTTTGTTTTCTATACTACCACATTTTCCTTCATTATTTCCAGATATGCAGACGTGGTTTTATGTAACGGCGAGCGTTGCGAGGCTGCCACACCCTGCGCAATGCAGAAGTGCAGCATTAGTTTCAAAACATCAGCTGAAGAAACCTTAACAGCATGTTCTGTTTCAGGATATTTTTAAAGGCATTACCAAATATTGTCTCCTCAACATTAGCAGTGACCGTCAGCATAGCTAGATTTTCTCATAGCGTGGTATGACTTGGCAGTTGTTTACCCGTGCACACATATCAGCCCCACCACAGGGCAAAAACACAGCATGAGTCCTCCAGGACTACAATTAAAGCTATAAAATGACACAGACGGGACCTCCGCTCGGATAACAGAGTGCAATTTAGCTGTTATTTCAGAAATGTGCTCATACACCTTTACCTACCCTAGAAAGCATTCCTTTTGTCGTGGGTTGCACAATTCATGCCAAAATTGAAGGTCAGGCGCTCTTTACCAATTGTCTACATACTAAGCTCATACCGTCTGCAGTTCATGCTCTGTTTTGCCTCTGCCCCTCCCTCCTTCGTGCTTTGCATGTCTGCAAGTGTTTGCCTGTTGTCTGCGCTATGTGTGGCATGAGTCAAGGTGTTATGTTTGGTGTGACATTGACAGTGCTTGCCGTGTTTTAGCATGGTGAGTCACTTTTACCTTGATAGCTTTTGTTTACCTTACACCCTGTGAGAAGTGTCATTGAGCTGCTCTGACCGGTGTGGCATCGCACGTTTCACTGCTAGATTTATCTCTGTTCCCTGCCCTACGCCACCTCAGATAGCATTAATCTTCTATTTTCTGACTATGAGGGGGCTGAGGGGCGCTCCCCAGCTAAAAAGGAATGTTGTCAGAACATTATCTAACGTTCTCTAAAAGTCCTCTCACTGTTCTTAAAAAATGTTCATAAATATATTTATGTATAGATTTTTTTAAAACGACACGTTTTGAACATTCTTAGAACTTTCAAAATATCAATTTTGTTACTTAATGACAACATTAGGGAAACGTTCCTACAATCGTCTTAAAATTGTTAGTTGGGTAACTGCCCTGACCAGCGTGGCATTGCATGTTCCATTGCTATATTGAACTCTCTTTACTGGCCTTCGCCCCCTTAGATAACATTAATCTCCTGTTGTTGTTTTTTTGGATTGTGGGGGGCCGGGGGCTCTGAGGACAGACTCTGTGAGTAGCTCACTTCAAACAGCTCAGTGACATAAACATGGTAACCAGGAGGGTCTTAGAAATTCTGCCTAAGTAAACAGACCACAGGATGAGACTCTACGTGACCCCCACATGAGGACAACAAGGAAGCTGGTCAGTTCTGACCCTATTATTAGACACTCTGTGATAGAGACTGGCATGAAAGACAAAAGCTGACCACTTTTCAGCTCCTCATCGCATATCAAAAGCAAAGGAAATGAATATTCTTTGCAACGAAATTTAGGACCTAAATTCATTCATCAAAGATCTCCACTTTTGTTCCATTTCTTTTTGGGTGTACTATCCCTTTAAGTCGCCACGATACATCTTTGACAGTCTGAAGTGGGCAACGCAAAAGTGTTTCTGTTCCGAATCGTGCCATTAGATAATTTGTCAAGATTTCACCAGGCACATGATGAAATCACAAGTAAAGTTTATCCGGGGGATGTCCTGTGTCTCTCAGATCTGAATGGCTGTGAGAGAGCCGGAGAGCGCACTGAAACAGGGAAATAAAAAATGAGGAAGAGAAAGAGGGTGGGAGGGTTTTTCACAGCTGTTGTTCTGCACTGTTTCCTCTGATAGTGGACTTGGCAGTACTCCCAGTTCTTTAGGTAAACGACTCCAAACACAATTACCTTCAGCGCCTTTTGGTGAAAAAAACAAGGTGGCAGTATGCAAAACAAGACCGATTTATTTCCTTAAATTAATATGCATAATTAAATGTTTTTTTTTGCGTGTCATTTGTAAATACGCACAAATTAATTCCACCTTTATCCTCTTATGAAGCTGTCTCTCATGACATGAGTGTAAATGCTGACATATGGAAAATCATTAGCCTCTTATATCTAGATCAGCTTATGGCACACACTTCAAATCTTTAATCTGTTCTGCACACTGACCCTTCGCTAGCTGCTCCTGGCCAGGACGTAGAAAGGAAGGAACTTATTCTAGAATACTAATTGAGGGGAACAAAAGCTCGGATGGGCTTTCACCCATGGTCCTCCAGGTGACCATGGCAACACATTTAGAAACCTGAAAGATAACATCATCTTGAATTTCAATGTGCTTTGAATGTCTGTAACAGACATTTGCTCTAATACTAGAGAAGCAAATATTGTGCATATGAGGCTGTAGATTAATTGAAATTCATAACGAGATATTGATCAATAAGTTTTATGCCATTTGCCTGGTGATAATATGAGAGTTAATAATACCAATTATTAATATAGGTACATCACTTACTGTTCTTTAAGGGATTATTTTGGCCTTGCAGAGGATAAAACAGCTTACATAAAACACTCAAGTCCTATCTGGAATATGTAGAGGCTTCAGAGAGAGTTCTTTGGACAAAGGTTAGTTAGAAACCCTCTAGAAAACTCTAGTTACAATGTAGAAACACCCTGGCAACCATCCACAACACCCTTTCTACTTGAGAGAGAACTATGCATGGGAAAGCCCCACTAACATTGTCTCGCATTTCTAAAGAAATCTTTATTTTTCTTTAAGAATCTTTAAATTAATTCTTCAAATTAATATTGTTGTTGTTGCTAACATCATTTACAGTTGTTTGAAACTAGCATCGATTCTGAGAATGCCAAAATTTGGATTTATTTCTTGATTGAGTTTCTTGAAAACATAATTGCTCTGTTCACATTATAGCTACACATCAGCTCAGTGAATCAGCTTTCAAAATACGCCAAGCAAGCAAGCACAGCCATTTTTCTCATACAAGTCTGTTTTCACTGTCAGGTGTGGTCTGATGAGGTAGCTGGTGGAAAAACGTTTGTCTATCTGGAGTGCAAATTTTCCACAGAAGTGCATGTCAAACTTACATAAGCACGCTTGTTTTTCACGCAGCGAAGGATAAACAGCTATGAGTGCGTCTCGCCATGACAATCCATCATTTGGTTTGTTTCAATGCAAAAACATTGTGTGTGTGTACTGCCATTGTGTTTAATACAACTAAATGACAACCAGTCATTTAATTGTATGTAACATCAGACAACTTGCATAAAAACACGTACATGTATATGCAGTGTTACCAGTTTTCCTTAAAAATACCACTGAAAGTATGAGCATATGCTTATGTTTTTATTATTAATCTGCTGGGAATTGTTATACAGTATATAGTGACATGCAGTGCATTGAAGTTGATACTGTACTGATTTAAATTCATGACCTCGATGTTGTAAGTGCCTTGTTTTACTAGCTGAGCTACAGTAACTAGAAACCACAACAGGAACTTTCTAAACTGTATACTATATAAGATCCAGCTATACGCTTTAAACAGTTCCTAAACAGAGGACTTGAACTTACTTTGACATTTTCTAATTATCATTTTCCTAAGCCACAGAAAACCAAAGGTCTGGTAGGTTGTTTGAGAGCTTATGTGAAGACTAGAACATTCTTTGCTGTTATCTGTCGTATGAGCTGCCCAGATCTCTGGCAAGTGACACATCATGAATTGTGGGTCCTGGGGGATCGCAAATTTGGGCCACAGCTCTGTAGTTGAAGTCCAATAAGAACCCGAATTGCCCCTTTGGACAGAGCTGAGAGCAGCATGTTTCACATTCCAGTCCCCTCTGTCTCTTTGATTTCTTGGCAGGGATTTGGAAGTTACATGAGCCTAAGTTCACTGTTCTGTTTACTTATTTTTCTGTTTGCATTTGTTCGCATGCTAACAGCAGACCAGTGCCTGAAGTTGACTCGCTCCATGACATCTCAGTGGAAAGAATGTTACCGCAAACCTGGTAAATGGCACTGGCAATTAGCGCAACACAAGATGGCTAGTCTAACTTAACATGCACGGCTAGTCATGCAACTTTAACATGGCAAACCCCGACAACAGTGGCGTCAAGCAGAAGCCATCAATCTATCGCAATCAAATCGCTATGTTTTATCAGCACTCGATGTCCAACGAAGATCATCCCACAATAAAGACTTCGAAAAAAATAATTAATATCACTTATTCTTGTTTACAAACTTGAGCGATCTCATCTGATTTACGAGAAACCCAGGGCTAAACTTGGTTGTCATTGCAAAATGAGTGTTGGAGCCAATTTGAATAAAAAGACAGAGCAAAGCTACTGGCATAGACACGTTGAGGAGAGATTCTGGCAAAGCAGCACTATAAAGTGTTTCCAGAACATCTCGAATGTTTCCAATAAGAGAGAGGAAGTTACCTAAGAACCACCTTCAGTTATTCATGCAAATATGGTCTCAAAGTGAGTTTCTGAAGAAGCTAACGTGATCAATCATAGTGTTTTCAGCGCTTTGTTTCTCTTCTTCTCTAGATGAATTGAAGACATTGCGCCATAAACCTCACAAAACAAAGGTTTTAAGTCATAATTGTTTAGCCTTAGCGGTGTTTACCTGTTACCTGAGTCAACAACTCTTCCCATAAATACTCTGTTGAAACCTGACCTGTATAATAGGTTACATGCGTCTTTGGGCTTGGGAAAATACACTTCTTTTGGTTCTGGAAAGCAATGTTTTTGTGTTGTCGCAACAAAAGTGCTCTATATACGTTATCAGCATAATCAAAGTTAATGCGGGTGGCATCCATACCATAGCCATGACTCCTAATTTGAAAACATAAACATAAACTTTATCTGCGAAGATAATTGCTTCGCTTTATATTGCTCAGTTTATATCCAGTATGAATGTGAAACGTAATAGGAGCATTACACAAACGTTATCTGCTTGATTTAAAAGATCATAAGTGTATTGCAATATGTTATTTTCAACCAAACCGGCAATGTGTGGCAACTTCATGTGCCACAAAACCATCTCAGAACTTTAAAATGTTAAAATATGGTCTTAATTCTGTTGCATGAGACTGGGGTTTTAAGAAACCAAGTTTCTATAATTAACCTTCCAAGTCCAACAAACCAAAGTGGAGAGTTGTTTACTCACTGTGGAAGGGCTGTTTTGGATAGAAAATTGGTCACTGCTTAGCTGCACGCCAAACATATTTTGCAGTGCTGTACCATGCACATGCCCAACAATATAAGTGCAGAAGTTTTTAAACTTTCTATATGAATACTGTGAGATTGTGTTTAGATGCTGTATCATATGGAGAAGCTCCTCTGAGCTGTAATAGCAGGCTGATTCATCTACTAAACAGTTGTTTAGGAGGACAGAATGTTCCAGACTAGCCAAACCCACGATGAGCCACGGCTTGTCAGGGTTAATCTTATGGACATGTGCCATGGAAAACACAAGTCTGATTGGTCAGCTGCAGACCAGTATGGTATCTTTAACCATACTGGAATTAAATAGAATTAACCGTGTAAAAATAAGCTTGTGTAGCAGATATATGTCCATTGTGCACCTGATGTATCTTTCTTGTGTATGTGTACATGTTTTTCTACCACTGTGGGGAACACATGTCCCCACCAGGATAGTAAAAGTCACACACACCTACATTGTGGGAAAAGCCAGCGGTCCTCATGAGGAAAACTGATTATGAAACATACTAAATGGTGCATGTTTTTAAAATATAAAATAACAGAAAGGTCTCTGTGAGGGTTGGGTTTAGGGTGACGTTTAGGGGAAAGAATATACAGTTTGTACAGTTTAAAAGATCTTTATGTCTGTGGAAAAGACCCCATAAGGCATAAAAATAAGTGTGTGTGTGTGTGTGTGTGTGTGTGTACATGTGTAATCTTTGTAATAATTAGGCAGCTTAACCATTAAGCTCCATTAAATCTAACTTCATCTCTGCCTTTGCAATGATTTGTTTTATTTGTATTTGTCAATTTGAACTATTATAATTATTAGTGTTACTGAGAGCAATTATTTATTTGACTGTTTTAATGTTCTGGGTAGCAAGCAGTTTTTGTTATTGTGATTTGTGTGTGTCTTGATTTGATCTTGGTCCTCAAAAACTCACTGTTCCAAAAATGTTTCCCCTTGTTTACAATTAGCATTGTGTTGACCACTAAGGTTGAGCCACTGTTAATGGCCCACAGTTTCTCAAATGGGCACGACTCTGTATATTTCCAACACCAATTTGAAAATGCTGCAAATTGCGGCACATTAATCGGATCGTGTCGAATCGGAACATATTTGATATGTGCAGTGAGATTGTGGGCCAATGGGCTTTAAAAGTGGGTGGACCTAACTGTCCTGTAGCTGGTTGCTGTATAGTGTTGAGTCTGGTTTAATACCAGTGGTGCAAAAATTCAGATTTGTGAGTCAGCCCACGCGGGCTCCTAGCTGCTAATATAACAAGGGCAAATGCTGAAGAGGACAGACAGCTGCTGACAGGTTCTCTCATTATCTTAATGGATGTCATTGTCAGGGTGTGAACGGCTAAGACAATAAGGGCAAACGCCTCACTGCAGTGCTGACCTCTCTATAAACCTTTAATCAACTCATGCCAGCCGCATCATTCCCAATGAAACCGCTTATAAACCAACAAGACAAACATCAGAGGAATGTATTAATGAATCACCCTTCATTTTTTAATAAACACACAGTATGTATACAATAGTTCTCTTTAATCTCACCCATTCATCTATCTCATCTGATACACATAATGTCCTGCTAAAGGAATGGTTTATCCAGATATTGAAATTGTGTCAATACCAAACCTATATGACTCCAAAAGTAAACCAAAAGCACCATGAAAGAAGAAAGAAAATGGAGGATGAATTAACAATTACATAATTTTAGTTTTTTTTGGCAGGGTGACCTATCCTTTGATTGGAAAACCAGAGGCCCGGGGTTCTTTGCGAGGCATTGTGCAAGGTTTCAAAGCATTGTTAACAGATTTCACTCCAAGACAGGTACCAACAATGCCCTTTGATGTTATGAAAATGAACCTTCTGGATGAGATCGGAGTCACTCTAGCCACAGATCTTTCAGAGATGGTGGATCATTGATTTTCTGGATTAGTCAGCCAAAGAATGTAATTGTTTGTCATAATTGTCCCAAACACTGAATTTGCCATAATGGAGCAAGATCACATGAAATAACTGTCTCCCTTTTCACAATGAAGATTCCGTCTGCCGTAGATTCAATTAAACTGGCCTGGGGGGAAATTAAGGATACAGATGCAGTCCTGCATGTCTGCAATCGAATGCGATTATGTCTATCTTGGCAGCCACTTCAACATGATCAGACTTTCCCTTCACCCCGAGGTAAACACAACTGAAGCCAAGAAAGAGCTTTAATAAGTCAACAAACCATGACCCCATGAGGCTATTTCATAAGCTACTAAGGCAAATTTATTCATCTTACCCCTACACTAATATTTCTGGCTGCCATACTCCACAACATGAGTGTTATCTGTCATCACCTTGTGTTTTGTGTGTCCACCTTGTGTTTTGTGTGTCCTACATTTCAATTAAGTAAAAAAAGTTTTAAAAATGTTACATATAATGTTCTAGGAACATTCAGAATGTCCAGTTTAGATGTTGTATTCTTCAACTTTTTTTAATCCTACAACATTTTTTAAAACTTTCCACTAACAACTTAAGAACAGCATTTTTGCTATATAATATATAATATTAATACCGCATTCTGCTAACGTTACTGCTAAAACGTTTTTGATAACTTTAAGAGAACATAAGACAGTGTTCTGAGAATGTTCCCAGTCAGCTGGGATCTCACTTAGGGCACCAACGTGAATTGTCAGTGGAGCCCCCCATTGTGACCATGTGCTTCTCAGTGTAATTATCTGGTACATTATATAACAGCACAGTATCTTTTATTTAGCCTGTTTCAACATGTAGCCCCTTGTCCTCGGTCATGGACTCCGAGGCCCTCCGGTGCCCTCAATAACCATGTTTGTGTTGTGGCTATAGCATGACTGCAGGGCTCAGTGAATGCCAGTGTTGGGTGGGCTTGTAGACAGTGTCTGTCAGAACCCTGAACCCAGCCTCTGGGAACAGAAGCACCTTATCCCAGACAACAAAGCCCGGGCTGGCCCCCTGCCTCTGGCTCACCGCCAACTGTCCACCGTCCCTCTCACTACAATGGTGCTATTCAACCAGTCAATTAAATGGATATTATACACCTCTGTGTGTGTTTGTCTAACTATGACAAGTAAATTACTGAACAAGCCTTTGCCATGAAGACAATTGACCTGTTAAGCCATTATGAAATGGGATCCACCTGTTGCGTTTTATAACAACGTTCCATCCACTGGCTGTGGATTTAATACAGACATCTTGTGTTAAGAACTGAGCTCAGATCAGAAGCATTGATGCAAATGACTTGTTCTCACAGCGTGAGCCGAATGTAGCTTTAATTTCCAGGCCGCCACAGAATTGTATGCATCGCATGTGCTGCATCAAAAGGCCGCATCTCATTCGGATAATTAGCGGAGACATTATCACATTATTAGGTTTTATGTGTATGACAGGGAACATTGATGGAACACGATGCATGCCTCTGGGTGGCATGCATTTACTGCGATTTGCTATTCACTGCCCTTATTAGTATGCATGCCTAATTAAAAACAGCGGTTTTAATGCTTGTTTTAAAATGTAGGGTGAGCTTTACAAAAATCAATTATATCAAAGCATCACAATCAAATGTCATTTTCCACATTGTCTGTGCTTGTTTGTCTATGAAGCTACATTAACAGGAGCCTTCCCTTCTCATATTGACACAGCTGGGAGCGGTAAGTATGACTTCAGATTGTGGTGTAATGTATGTAGATGTTTTATAGTGATGACCATGTCAAATAAATAGACTTGTGAGGCCACTGAGAGCTGAAGGCAGATGGGAATCATGCTCGGAGCATCCAAACCTGGGCTCCTCAAAGCCTTGATTTCTTCACCCGTATACTGCATCAGCCTGACTTTCTCAAAACAACTTTAAAGGAAGACCACTCAGCCAAAACCACAGGAACCCTCATGACCCCGAGACTTCTATGTAACAGTCTGCTACATGTTGCCTTCCGGAAAATATCCAGCAGGCTTTAGGAGGATCTATGAAAATATGGTTTCATTCGTCCAGAACTTTTTTGTCCTCTATGCGAGGTATTGTAGAACTTGGCTGCACACAGAGGTTAATTGTCAGCGAGTATTTTTTGGCATATAAGAAGCATTCATATTGATCTGGGTTGCTTAGGTCTCTGCTCCAACAAGTCTTCTTGGGAAACTTCTTGAGAAAGAACACACATTAAAAAAGCATACCCAGTTCCCAAACGCTCATGTGGCGAGCATTAGCTTATTATGGCCTTATGCAAACCTCTCTCGTTCCACATGTGATGTGCTGAATGCCTTTTATTAGCAGAAGTGACTCCCTCTTCCAGTCTGGCTGGAGACGACGTGTGTGACCAGATGCTTGATTTTGCTTGTTACGTGTACGGCTGCATTTAGATCCAACTCAGTCATGCATGCTTGAGTTTAAGCTTTAACTGAAAGAGACATTCAGTATTCTTGCAAAAAGAATCTCAAAGCAGCAGCCAAAAACTCACACTTGGGATTATGCTTAAGGACGAACAGTTCTGATTTGGGGTTTTGTTTGTTGGTGGATTTTGATTGGTCAGTTGGGAGAGATGTTTGAGCGATGGGGTTGGTTAATACTGGTGGGTTGCTTTTTAATTGGCTTAATGCCAATTCACACACGTCAACTACAAAAAACTTTAGCCAATAGGGATGGTAGAGTTTTCTCTTTAAATTACATTTGGGAGGAGTGGGTACACTTTTGCAAATTTTTCACAGCCCACTTTTGTACATAGATTTTGGGTGTCATTTTCATGGGCCAAGCATCAGAAGCACACCTTTTTGTGTTTAACCCGTTAGATATTTTGTGTTTTCAAACATCTGTATCACATCTGCATCAGAAGCGTAAAATCCTGAAGATTTTTTTAAAAATATACTCTATTGCAAAATGATCATCCATTGTTCCGCTCAGCATGTCTGGATCTATGCCTCTGCATGCCTGGAAATTTGGATTGCGAGTTTTCATATTAAGTAAAGAGACTGACGCTTCAGCAGCATGTCAACGAGTTTGGTGGACGCAATGTTGGCAAGCCCACAGTTACTTTGTGTCCTGAATTCTGTTAGCCAGACACACCTTCTTTATCATTGTTGCATCAATAACACCATGTTCCTTTGTCCAGACATCAAGGACCTTTGTGTGAAACAGTCAGTATACAGTGTGTAAAGAACAGAGACGTGTGAAATATGAAATACAAGGTCAGAAAGAAAGAAAAAATCATCCCTTCATCACTTGAATGTCAATATTTCAAATGTGCACACCGAAAATGTGTTATCGTACACAGAGAGTGTTCCAACACAAAATTGAATTCCCTTTCCAGTCGTGGAATGCAAGAACCAGGCAGTGTGCAATCAAACAATGGATATTTGATGGTATTAGTACAGAGAGCTATTGAAACGTGTGTATTTGGTAACTGAAACTGCGAAGTCTCTTTGGGCGACGGGTCGCATGCAAACCTCTGTTTACATCACTTTGCTCGTTATGAAAAGGTAAACTGTAACCTTTCAGTGCCACGTATAAAACGAGGACACCCTGATAAAGGAAATAAAATATTAACTGGCACACTGAATTAACTGGTGTGTTCATTCACAAGCCAGTTTGCGTAGCATGTATCTTATATCACATGGTAAAATGTTACCTGCTAAAGAACAACTCTCTTTGGGAGCAAAAGAATGAAGGGTCACAAACACTGCAACATTTTGGGAGTGACAGTCACATTTAGGAGTGAATCCTCTAAACTATCAATCTGTGTGTATAGAATACAGGAGTCACCCTTGAAATTGTGACAGGTGACTTGAAGGTAACCATGGCAACAGCTAGGGATTCCGCAGCTGTATGCAAGAAACATGGATTTTAGGAGTCAAGACGCATGTTTTTAGTAACCTTTTTCAGCAAGTACAGAAACATGCTCTCTCTAAATGTGTGACTAATGTTTCAGTGTCGAAAATACTGTTCAGTGCAGTTCTGTTTACACTCCAGTATATTGTTTGTATATTGTATACTGGACGTTTGCAATTCATAACAAAATGCGGTTTTCATTCCCGTAAACTCTTTGTGTGGCAGAGATTGCATTTCAATACTCGTTTATCTGTGTTTTGTATAGTACTGTGAATACTGTTCTTAAGAACAGTTACTTAAGGAGTTGCTATGGCAACCACCGTCTTGATTTCCATTATGTGATATAACTGTCGCGCCGTAGTCTTCTCTTTGGTCTTTATCATTGTTTTAATTTACAGTAGATGTTTTCGATATGAATTGAACATTCTAGCAAAAAAGAAAATGCTGACCTAACATGTACAGCTGGCATGTCTGGATGTCTATCAGCCGGTTTCACTATGTTTGTCAAAGATAACAGCTTAAAGAGCAAAGTATGACAGACCAGCTATAAATATTTAACCCATATATCTTTGCGAGGCCAACCTAAAATCAAAGATTTTTTAAATCTGTGTGTTATGATAACAACATATGGAATGTGTTCTTATCAACAGGCTACAAGCGTCAATTAGTTAATAGTTTAGTCTTTATTGTACTAAACCCAGCTAGCTTCAGCAGTTTTTTCCAGTGGGCTTCAACTCTAATTCTCTTACAGACTAAACATGTCAAACACTGTGTGATTTATCAAAACTATCCTGGTGTCTATACGTGTTTACGTTCTGCTTGAAGAACATGTTTTCGTGGAAATACACTGTAAGCTTGTTCCTTATTAGACTCTACTGCCAAATATTTGTTTCAAACGGCCTGCAATTCATTTCTGATGTTTTAATATACTGTATTACAGCACATCAGCTTGTTTCAAAGTTCAACATCATGTATACATTCCGTCAAACTAAAGTTGTAGGTTTAAGAGATCTCCCGATAAATGCTGTTTTGGAAACCGCTCTGACTACTAAATTTAATAAACGCATGTATTGCCTGGGTAGGAATTTGTTTGCTGCATAGTTTAGCTATGGGATTAAAAACTATGCCAGCATGGTATTTAAATTGTCCATAGTTTATATGTCAATATGTGTTTTGCACCAGCTGACGGAACTATGAAGACCATGACAACTATGAGTGGGACTTAATTGGTTGAAAATAAAATCATGTATTTAACCAAGCTACAGTATATATAGAAAATGACTCTTAGAATGTATCTTGGATAGGATCTGAAAGGGAGTGTTTTAGAAGTGGGTAGTGTTTTAAGATGGATTGACACAAGATCCTCTTAAGTTTGCGTAAAGGCATGTTCTTCATACCGATCTGCAAATTCCTGGAACCATGCTGAGTCTGAGAGCCACCTAGTTCTTAAATAACAAAGCAAAGGCTGTATTTAAACCCCTTGCATTGTCTTTAATTATGTTCTTCTCGCCATATGACAAGGTCGTTTTTTTTATGATTGTATAACATTTGTTGGTCTTGGCTTGTGGTACGCAAGCGCCATTGAGTAATAAATGGATACATCTGATAATTCTCCTATTAACTTAGTTAAGTACAAATGGCAGTGTTGCCGAAACAAAATCACATAACTTGGTATTTATGTCACAGTAGTAATGAATCATTGGGGAGGTTTTGTAATGGAGCTCAAAAGATGTTGCATAACGAAAACCACAGAATGTTCCTGTCATCAAACTCAGGGCTCCTGACACTTTAAACTTTGGTCAAGTGGCAATCACAGCTCTGGCAGAGACTTTTAAGATTTTTATGGCCCTTGCAAGGTGTGTTTGCCAGAGCAGGTGTTTTTGTGATTCTTCACATACCTGTGGAAAAACAGCAGAATGGACAGCATGGTCTGGTCAATGTTGCTGTTGCAGATGCCTTCATTGAGCAGGTAGCAGGGGTCTCGAACCACCGACTCCAGCGAGTCCTGTCTCATGATGTTGTTCAGCTTATCTGTGTTTAGATTCTGAAAGTGAAGCTGGTCTCGCAGCTGTCTGAAGTGGCTGATTGAAGTGGGACTGCCCAGGCTTGTGTGACCGGGTCGGCCCGGCTCGGGCTCGCAGCCATTGGCCAGATCCAGACAGCAGCTGCAGCAGTCCAGGCCGATGGGTGAACGACACTCCTCGTTAGACATCTGGACGATGACAGGTGAAGCTTCTTACAAACACACACACACACCAGGGAGTAAAGGAGAGAACGTGTTGGCAGGTTCTCCTCCACCTGCTCTCAGCACACACACACACACCACACCAGAACCGTGTGTGTGTTTCTGATCTTTAGAGTAAACTTCTCACCTCCTTAAGAAGATCACCTTCTGTGAACTTCTGTTTATGTGTCCCAGGTGCCACGGCAGAGGCTGCTGTGTGTTGATTCTTCTCGACTGTGCGCTTGAGAGCGTGTGTGTGCGTGTGCACTCACAACGGCGGTTTTTATGAGCGGGGTCGCCTGTTCACTCGTAATGATGCAGCGGGAATGTGTTTGAAAGAGAAACCAGAAGCTGTTTTTTTTCTTCTCGCTGTCCACTGCCTTGCACTTTTCCCTGCCCCTGTGCGTGCATACTGTGCAGAACGGAGAAAGGAGGTGGAGTGATGGAGGGTGGGGAGAAAGGGGAGGGATGGACAGGAGGGAGGAGCAACTTCCCTGATTGGTGAACCACTCTCAGCGGTTCACAAACAGGCCCCTCCCATCTGTCCTATTACGCTGCCACTGTCTGACTCCACATAACAGTTGGGGTGGAGCTAAAGTAGAAGGGGAGTACGGAAGCATAAAAGCACGCTCTGTAACATGTGCACCTCAGTGCTGCTAGGGGCGGATCCCTGAGCTAGAGCAAACCCATAGTACTTCCCCTGTTTATTTCACCGAATCAAACACAAATGCACTTTTCTCCCTCATCGGGCTCATATTTCTTGAGGCTATTAAATTCTGACGTGGCTCGTACTCTTTGCGTGCTGCTGATACAAAAACTCCTTGTGTGCAGTGTTCCATGTCCAGTGATTCAGTCCCAAAACATACTTATAAATCTTGTTTGTCCTGCTCCATTTTTCTGTCCTTCTCAGAAGAGACAATGCTGGAATCAGACACCAGTATCACTGTGGAAAAAAATAAAAGATTAAATTATTTTTTGACTCCAGATTAATACCGAACACCTTCTTTTATCATTAGTGAAAGAATAAAGGTTAAGAGAACCAGTGATCTATCGAATCTGTGAAATTCCTCTGTTAAGGAGAGGTGTTGACAGTTTTAAGAGATCGAAAGGTTGTGTAAATGCGATTGTTGTTTGACATGATGGAGGAAAACTGCTAACACAGCGTGAACCCACAGCAGACTAAAAATCATGTTGCGATCAATACATTCTCAGAAACCACAGAGATCTTCCAAGGTTCTTGTTATATCAGCACCTCTGAGAGCACACATGCTAAATATGGTTTGGTTCCATCTTTGGAACCATTAGCTGAACTTTTTCAGTTTTAACAACACACAGCACAATATAACCACTGGCACTTGGAGTCCTCAGAACTATGCAATCTGACAGTCTTATAATTGTGGTGTATATTATGATATATATAGTCCATAGTTTATCAACACACTGTATTATGCCTGTTTAATAACGCTTTAAACATTTCTTTACATTTAATTCATTGTGTAATGTGACTTAATAACCTCTTAACTAAGGTTTAAGAAATGTAATTTAGTAGAGAATAGGTGAATTATGATTGCTTTATTGAGTGTGTAATGCGGCTGAGGCATGTTAGGGCGTTCGAGGACTGTTATCGTGGGTTCATACGAGTTGAAACTGTGGCCCTCTGCTGGTGGACACATGTCTGTGCGGAGAATAAAAGAGGAAGATGACAGCAGAATATAAACATTATACTTATGCCATTATTTCACATTTTCAGTTTACATTTTGAAACCACTTTGTCATAATAGCAGATTGTTTGTGAAAGCCCAGACTGATGTACTCAGCGTTCTGTAGCGGTCTGTACCATATGAAACAGGGACTCCCACTTCATTAAAACATTAACTGACATCATTGTATGATATAATGCTTGTCAGATAATTGGTTCATGTTGTCTTCGGAGGGGGGGGGTGCACGTGCACCTGCTTTAAGCATGTGCTTATGAATTGTGAAAATGAATTGCCATAGCAGTTAACTTAATTTCCAGTCGTGTATTTCGCTGCCTGCAGCCTTATCCCACTCTGTCCTGCCTGCCCGTCTTCTCACGTTCTTGAGCCGAACCTTTACACAACCTTTCTTGAGCCGAACGCGGTGAGGGATTGTTGTTACAGTACACTGGAGGAAAAATCACACTTTAAATCATTTTGCTGCCATTTTAATATATTCTTTTATAGTACAGTGAAAATCCAGTGTAAATTAATCAGATGACACATCCAGCGATAGTATTTTATGCATATGTGATACATATTCTGAGTGATTATACACGATAGGTTGGCATACTGTTGGTCCTCAGTTCACATGCACACTTACACTGAGCCTGGGGTGAATTAAAGATCATGTGACACAGGTGGGTTACATATGTGACTGTTGCGTGTCTGTTGACTGGTTTATATGTAATATAAATGGTCTGTTTGAATGTAATCTAATGTGTACACAGCAGCCTTACGTTGACCGTGTAATGGTCCAGTATGAAACATGCAGCACCACCCAGTACAGTTTGTATTTCAGCTTTGGCTTCTCACTGGTACAGATTGTCAGCAGTGAATTTAGAAACACATGCTTTGGCAAAAGTCAAATGGATGTAACTCAGTCTTGTTTAATCCAATAAATGCTGACTCTAAAGATAACATGCGCGCCTCTATCAGGGGTTAACATGCAGGGTTGTGACTGGAGAACAGGCCTTTGCTTGTAGCTTTGGATGTATTTCTGTATCACTGTGTAGATATGAACTATAAATCAATTAAAACTGTGGGAGACCGAAGCTGATTCGGTCAAAGGTCTCTGTACTAGTCATGCAACTTTCTTGTCACGAGAGCAGAGATGTAAACATGTCGAAGGTAAAGGAAGTTGCTTCATAGCAAAGGTTGGTAATCCAATTATCAATCTTTCCAGGTAACAGGGAACGTTGTCAGAATGTTTCCTAATGTTCTCTACAAGTTCTCTCAGTTATCAAAAAAGTTTGCACGGTAACGCTAGAAGAACTTTAATGTTTTATATCATATATTGTTATTTTTAGGTATTTAGTGGAACGTTTTAAAAATATTTTTGTTACCTAATGGAAACTTCAGGGAAACATTCTCACAAACTAAAGTTGTTGGCTGGGGTGTCTGTTTAACTTCTCTGTTTGCATATGTCAGTTTGTCACATTACTGGCCAACAGTCAACTGCTCATCATTACTTCCAACTAAAATAACCAAACTCATCTACCTGTTTTTCATTGTGTATATGCCACATGATAGGTCAACAGGTTCTGAGGTGGCAGGTAATCATCCAGTCAGTGTCTGTTTGACTAGCTGTTTTTCTCTGCAGTCAGCACCATAAACATATCTTAATATCTTATGCAATTATGCATGTCAAGTAAAATGTATCTGTTTTAAGGGGGTTTAGATATTTTTACTGGAAA
>JAZGTJ010010434.1:0-18101 GCA_036877575.1 Botia almorhae
AACGTGTGTGTGTTTACATTGTCGGTGTGCAAATTAGCAGAATTTATTCACTTATTGTCACTCCCCCTTTAATGCAGTCTCCGCCTTGTCTCCACACTCTACCGCCACCCATTACCCCCAGTGAACAACGCCCCTTTTCAGAAAGTTTTTCAAACCAGAGGTGTGAAAAAGCACCTCTGAAACAGGGGGGTGTTGTGACCCTTTAAGTGGAGCAGATTATAAAGAATTTATCTGGATGTGGTTAGTGGTATAGTTGTAGTGTTTGTTATCATCATCACATTTTTAAGTGTTTTTCTTCTTTTAACATTGTTTATTTCTGTTCGTTTCTTCAAAGTTTACTTTTATTTTTATTGGCACAAAATAAATCCCATAAATGCACAGCATTTTAGAATGTATGTGAAACAGTTGTAAATATGCAATGTCATTGCCTTTGACTTAAATATTAGCCAAGGCTACTATTAAGACAGGAAGTAGGACATCCGTCACTGAGGAAGGGATGTGCAGAACATGTAACATGCCTATCACACTAAAACACATTTTGAAGAGATGGGATACCATTAAAGAGTGTTTTTCAAGGATAAAGTGTAATTACATGGCCTGCAAGAGCTCTACTCTCAGATCTTCCATACAAATGATGGGATAATAACAGCTCTCTCCTCAGACATAAACTTACTCCCTCTGGCCTCTGTGTTTATCGGCAAGAATGTTGGTAGTCATAGCAAGACTAAATATATATTTATTTTATATTTAAAGTGTAATAGGTCATCACATAAAATAAGGAGATGCAAAAGTGAGCATTTACATAATGTTAAGGTGTTATCAAGTGACTTGTGTTGCAATTTGTATTTAACTCAAGTTCAAAACATTATAATGTGGCACTTCAGTTCAAATTCAACTTGTAACTTGTGTTAACATGTAAAGCATAACTTTCTCCAGGTCAAGATCAAACTGGTTGCTATCCAGGCTGAACTGAGACTGGAACCTGTCATCTCAGATCTTTAGTTTTTGAACTAATTAAAACATTTCACGCAACAAAATATCATTATTAGTTTGCAACAAAAATTATGTTGATTTTGTTGATCATATTGTCTTTTGCAGCTATTTTCCCCAAGAAAAGCGACTTACAGGGCATTCGAGGTATACATTTGATCAGCCCATGCATTCCCTGGCAATTGAACCAATGCTTCTGCCATTAAATTACATAAAATGTGTTGAACTGTTTGTAAAAACATTCCCCTTATGTTTTTGTGACATGCGTGAATGACTCCTGAGTCAACCTCGGTCAAACAATGGTTTGCTGCAAAATTTAATTTCATTAATCTGCCACAAGGTCTCAGTAAATGTTGACATAGGTGCTTATGTGTGATTACTTACAAATTATTTGCTAATTTATTTATTTTTTGACAGCCTATTTTCAGTACATGCAATAAATGCAGGAAACTGACTGATACTGCTTATTTTCATAATCATAATTTATGAACCCATTTCACAGACACTTGAGAGGAAATCTCTAATCATATATCCCACCAGTATTTTACTCCTCGGAGAAGCCTGTCATAAAACAATCATATATGTTATGGTTATACAGTTTTTAATAGTCATCAAATGTTTTTCAACTAATTTCATTTCTAAAGGTCCAAATGCAGTTTTAACAGCAGGGATATAAGTAATTGCCCATTTAAGAATATAACAACGTTCCAGGTCTCACTTATGAAAACAATCTTTGCAGAACAATGTCATAGCAGCTGTTTGTGGCCCTTAGTTCCATAAGATGGTTCCATAAGACTAATGCAGATTTGGCACAGTGTCATAGAACTGAGCTGGAATAAGAGCATTAATCCCATTTGTCTGGAATTGTTGGACTTGATTTGAAGTTTCCAGATCCCCCCTGGCAATGGAAGTAATATTTACACACAGATTTACACGGCCACATAAAATGGAATTACAATGGGTAAATGGAGAGTTACATGTGACTAAGCTCTGGTACTAGAGCAATATTAGTTTTCTGATCCTTATAAGGTTTCTACAGGATAAGCTAAAAATCAGCAAGCCAGAGAAAAGAATAAGTAAATGGCAGGCAGATTGTTAGGCAGATTTTAAATGTCCTTCTTTTTTTCCCTTCCTTCTCCTATAATAAAGCTCAATTTTATTATTATTATTTTATTTTATTACAACCGAATCAGCAATATGGTAAATGATATGGAGTCATATCTGTCGGTTATCAAAAGACCCAAACTTGCCAGGCCTCATTTGGAGAGGTTGGATGTTCTGTGGTTATTTAAAACATCAGATGCTTTCTTAATTGCTATTCTTTGGTTTATGTCATTAAAGATGTACAGCATTCATCTCCATATGATCTGAATCTAATGGCTTGTGTTTGTGCTGAGAGGTCTCACATAAACATTAAGGGTTAAACCAATCACAGGAGCAAAATGAAAGGTGCAGAAAACACAACCTTTTCTCAGAAGCACAGGAAACAAGCCTTACTCTGAGCTCCCTGTCCCTTTAGAAAGCTAGAGTAAATAAACTGGACAGGAACAGACCCCCAGCTTCACATGTATGTTTACTTATACAGTGCAGCCCTGCAAAATGCTGATGTCCATTTTACATGTTGTAAACTACTATGAACAGACCTAATCTAGGTAAACATAACATACTCACAAACATGAGTCCTTTAGGCCTTAACACTGAGATTTGTGACATTCTCAGTCTAGTATGTTTGGATGTTCATCTAAGGTCGAAACTGGAAAGGTGACAACACTCACAACTGTCAGGCAGTCATAGCTGACCTTAAGTGACAAAATGCAATAATTCATATCTGCTGACACAAGGATATCATCAACTTTCCACCCCGGAGAACAGCCTTCAGTCTATAACTCTGTTACGTTCTTATGATTATGAGGTTGGCAAAACCACTCCTAGTGGGTCAGTAGGCAATAACTTTCCCACTGAGACCTTCATTTGACATGTTACAGACAACATGGATTCTCTGCCAACATCAGAGATTATTTTAGAAACCATTGTGTTAGAGTAACGTGATAAATTTTATCACATTATGGAAGGTGGACTTTAGGTCACAAGTCTTTGTGCCATCCTCAAAGGAAAACATGTTCTACAGTTTTTACTGTTGATCTTGAGTAGAAACAACTTGTCAAATAGAGCAGGTGCCATAGAATATTTCTAACAGTTTTACCTTGAAATAGTTCCTGTATTAAAATATTGTACTCTCACACAAAATTAAACTTACATCAGCCTGCCAGCATTTTTAAAGATGTTGAAGGTCAAGGCGCCTTAAACTGTACCACTGCTGCACTCCAGTTGGCTTCTGCCTTTTCGTTCCAACAAAAGCTTATTCGTTTTAACTAAGATTTAGAAATCTATTTTTGAAATTTGGAAAATTTGTGGAAAACTTTTGTCGACTTTCTCCCACCCCTTTTGCTTAATGTTAATTTTTTAAAACATTTTTATTTTAATTTTTAATTTAATTTTTTAAAATTAATTTTATGTTTTGTTTTATGTTTTGCTTAACATAACACTTGTGTAAATCTGCATCATTTGTGCACATAAACAGCTTACAACTTCTAAGCTGTTTCAAACAGTTTCACAGTATGTGCAGATGCCACCTTTCACAGCTTTCAGGCACATTTTTGTGTACGCAGTCTTGGAACATTTTAGTTTCTGTCTTCACTTAAGGTAGTGACAAGTTGTTGAAACAACTAGAATATGGAACATTTTCTCTCTGCAAGCTGTCAGAAAACTCAACAACCATGTATTGTAATAACCCACAATGAATATTCCACCTCATCAATCTGTTAAACCACGCAATAACATTTCTTTTCTTAACTGCACATTGTATTGCTCTCTGAATTTATGGTTTAATGTGGTACAGTGTAAACTGCTGTGGTTTTCATAAAATTGGCCTGTAATGAGATGATGACAATAAACTCAACCTGATGTCGGAAGTAATCAAGCCAAATAAGTTAATTCCTAACCCACTAGCTCTGGGTGGGAACAGAGCACAAAAGTAAAAAATAAAAAAAAAACCCTTTTATATGATCCAGGACCCGACATTTGTTTTCCCCTTAGATGACTCTTAACTTTAACATCCATTAACTTTGATGGGTGGGTAGTAGGAAAAAGTAAAGAACCTCTCAATTTTCAAGGGAAACTACTTCACTTAATTTAACATTTATTTTGTGTTTCTGCATTACATAAATCAACCGAGGTCCTGACAGTGAGAAATATTTTGACTTGCTGTCTATTGATAATAGACGCATTCATAAAAAATACGACAATTTTCAAACTATTTCCTAAATTTTAATATTCTATTTTTACATGCATTTTACTCACATTCCACAAAATTTATTCTAGACCTGCATGAGTCTATCCCTGTTTAAGGAAATCCAGTAACTGAAAAAAACATCAGCAAATTTTTTCCCACTTCAGATCTTTTGCATTTTAAAGTCAGGGCAGAGCCACCATGGGCAAAGTCCATGCCACCCCACTGGTTACCTCGCTTGTAATTGCCTTTTTAGATAAATAGAAGTAACAAATAAATTCTTCAAGACAAGTAACTTCTGAAATATGGCTCTAGGAGGACCTCAATCATAACTAGTTTGGGATGTGCCTTATGAGGAAGCAGTCAGAGGAGGAGTGAAAGTAAAGTTAAGATGAAAAGTTCTCACTTCTCCCTTCTAATAGGATCAGCTGCCTGCTAGAACAAAGATGTTGTGTATTTACACTCATGTATTTAAGAGTTTCCTGTGTTCATTTGTAACCCATAAGTAAGTCTTTTCTTTAAACCACAGTAATCATAGAATTAAACTAATGCAGTTGCTTATGACGGTATTGTCAAGGGTTTTGAATACTGCTTGTGAGTTTACTTAAGTATTCTTTTGTGCTTAAAATAAATTAAACTTCGTACATAATAGCTGTGCTTTTAAAAGTTTTTGCAGTTTTGAAAAATATAAAAAAAATACTTTGAAACCAGAATTCATAAATTTTATTTCATTAAATAGTTTGGAACAACATGCAGCTATATAATTAACAATTTTCAATTAGTTGGTGGCATTTTAAATAAAATGTCATTGTAACAATTGTAGTAACTTTTGGGTATCTAAAACAGATTTCAAGATTGCACGAGTGGCTTCTTTCTTTGTATAATGTTTTCTGTGCCACCCCAGAGTAACTGCTGGCCCCTGCCTGACCACCCCTGTGAAAAATTCCTGGTTCCATCCCCTGGGGGTCACTGCAGTGGTTACGAGCCACCCTTCCATGGGTTAATGGTTACAAGACATTTCCAAACAGCTATTAATATTCTTGCATGTGAAATGTCCAAGTTGGCCCTTAGAGGCAGCAAGGTTTAAACAACACTTACATCTAGCATTAGGAAACCAAAAGTATGTTTCTCTTTAAACAAATGTAAATCACAGGTTAAATTCTGTAAATATTTTAAAATAAATTAGCCATAATGAACACCAGAATGAATGTTGTGTACAGTTTTGTTGTGTAAAGGGAGAACAAAACAAAAATATCAGGTAATTTATCAAGTACTAGCATTCAATATTTAAAAAAAGTTTTTAGAAGGGCCCAAAATCAACAGGGGTGAAACATCTGTAAACAGAGCTAAAGCACCATAACATCCAACACCACTAACCACAAGAATCCTCAATTTAATAGACATACTGATACTCGATTCACATTAGATTCATTCAGAATTAGCATGTAAAAAACAAAACATGTAAAATGGTAAAATAAAACTGCATGATAGCAGCATCATGAAACCACCTTTGCATAGTTTTGTAGCTTTAAAGGATAAGTCCACCCAAAAAAAGATACTTTGCCCATAAATTACTCACCCTCAAGGTATTTTAGGAAAATATGACTCTTCTTCCTTTAGCTGAACACGATTGGAGTTATATTAAATGATATGCTGGCTCTTCCCAGCTTTAAAATGGCAGTAAATTGTACTCATTATTTCAAAGCGCCAAAAAGTACATTGATCCTAAGAGTAATTGATAAATGGCTTCTGAAGTGAAATGATCTGTTTGTTAAAAAAAATGACTTTTTTTGAGTGTTTTTATAGATCGAAGCGGCACATTTGAATGTAAACATAGTTGTATGAGAAACTATACCAAACACAAAGGCATGTCAATATAACGCCATATCTCATTGGTTCTTGTGTCTCATGACTAGCATTGTGACAAAACAGGTAGTCACAAACCAATAATAACCAAAACGCTAGCTAACTAGGCAAAGGTTTTGGAAACAAGCCTGTATATTATTAACTAAACTGATGAATATACTACCACACTATTATACTGATCATGATGCTTACATCCCAAAAAGCTTTTTGTTGTTACTGACATTCTTTCTCTTTATCCACTGCTGGTTCCATGTGCTCAGCAGATATTGGAAATTAAGTGCTTTTCTTTTGTATCACAAACTTGTTCTGTGTAGTGGTTTAGCTTGACAATATCCGGTGTTCAACCTCAAAGCTCATTAATATAA
Source organism: Botia almorhae (assembly GCA_036877575.1). Lineage (NCBI taxonomy): Eukaryota > Metazoa > Chordata > Actinopteri > Cypriniformes > Botiidae > Botia > Botia almorhae. Next base: position 6,511 of record JAZGTJ010010434.1, read on the forward strand.
AACTTTGACGCTACTTCACAAGGCTGTTCTCAGAACTAAACAAATTTATATCTTTATATCTTAGTCCTTGCATAACTAAAGCAAAATTAATGTTGTCAATTGTCTCATCAATTTTAATGTATATCTAGAAGTGCTGTTCGGCATCCATATAATTCGGTGTAGCGGATTAATTTATCTCAACATGCTCCTTTAAATTGCTTTAATCCACTTAGGAACCATGTCAAATACGGTGCTGACTTTCTGCAAACATGTTATTAAGTGGTTTAGAGAAACCTAAAACAAACAGCCTCTTATGAACACAGACGCAAGACCTTACAGCGCATGTCCATAGACAAAGAGCAGCTCTTTTTCTTGACCTTTCACCTACCATGTGTGTGTGAAAGAGGAGAGGGAGAAAGAAAAAGGGGGGGTTCTTGCTATCCCTTTGATTAATTAATTATACATTCAAAATAGCACCACTTATACAAGTCAACTTGAAATCTAAAACATACAGTTCTGAAATGTTTACAATTAAAACGTACTTTCTTGGTATACATTCCTGTCTGGGGACCATTAAATAGGGGTCGAGAGGTAAGGATGTGAAGACAATCTTTCTAAAGGTATTTTCACTGCATCTTCCCCACTTAGCCCCCTTTTACATCTTTTTGCTGTTTGATGCCCCTGGCTTCATATAACAGAAATATTATTCCACATGTTCCACAGGTCTCGCAAAATTTCAAAACCACTTTTAGCCCTTCGGACAGGCACTCTTCAGATTTTGGCAGCCCGAAATAAATTTCAGTAGCCAAATAATAAAAATAGACATTCCCACATGCACACACATAACTACCAGCGTTTTTTTTCTCCACTGTGCATGCACTCTCTATCACGTTTGATCTCATTGCAGGAGATTTCACTGGTCATGTGAGGATAGTAATGACTGACAGGACGAGCGTCACTGATACACAGTTTGCATGATCGCGAATTAAAAGTAAAGGTTAAAAGTGAGCTTGCATTCAAACGCGATTTCAATACCCCACATATTGATAGCGATAGTGGCTCCCCGATGCCCGAAAATGACACACAACGTAATTACCTGACCAAATTTGTGAGAGAATGCAAAAGCATTGCAATATATTTTTCCTCATAAGATAGCCCGGCATGCAGGGCGGAAATACATTTTGGTAGCCCGACTGGATGACACAATAGCCCGGGGACAGTGGGCTAGCGATTTTGCGAGCCCTGTTCCACAGTATGTTAGTTTTTTAAAAAAAAGAAAATATTATTTTAAATAAATACATTAAATAAGAATGTACTCTCAATTTTTAAATTATTTTAATAATCTGCATGCAGTATGTTTATTACCTATCTAATAAATAAATTACTCAATGACAATTTTACTACAAGTTTACTTCCTGTTGCTCATGCCCTTTTCAGAACACATCTACAACATACTTTTTTGAAAGCTTTTCCCAAATATAGGCAGATGCAGTAATTCTGCACTCCTCTTCACTGGAACAGACCACACACCATTGCAATATATGTATTGCAGCTGATGCTTGTCATACACTGCCTTGTGGCCTTTAATGATAACACCCACAACTTTGAAGAACAGTTCCTGGACCCTCATGTTTTACTACATACAATATCATCAAAACTTCAGTTACGATATACACAGAGACCTGTGGTTGGCCAGTGCTTGGGTTTTCCTGCTTCACTGTTTTCATAATGCGTGCCTCTCCCAGTTTAAATGGTTCACTTGTATATTTCAGCACCTCAGGCTAAGTTTACAATTTTTCCAAACCACTCTGAGATCCACTGCCTACATAAACAGAAACCAACTGGGTAACTATGGTCACGATTAGAAGTCAATCCTAACATGTCTAATGCTGTTGCTGTTTTCTCCCTACAATATTCCAGATTAGAAATGTCCCAACATTGACAGCCTTGTCTCTGAACACTGTCAACATAGAATTTATTATCTGGTCGAACAAGGTGCATTAGGAATAAGGTTTTTTGTGCTGAGAAAATGGTAATTAACATTCCTAATGCACGTTTTGTGTTGTAAATTGTTACACCACAGCTGTCAAAATTATTAACACTTAATTGTATTTCACAGGCCACATTTATATGTGTAATAAGATTAGTTCTTTAAAGGACATCTGGATACTATTGTACCTTAGAAAACTGATATCTAGTGTGCCATTCTAAAGGTCTTGCAATAAATAAGATATATGTATGATTAACACTTGTCTGATGTTTAACACAGCAAATAAACTCTCAGATAAGACATTTCAAACTTTACTGATGACAACTAATGACTTAAGCAATTAGACATCTATTAAAGTTTAGAGGTTAAAATAACCTTGTCCCTGTCATCTCAAATTAGGATATTAGTCTATGTTTTTCACTAATGTTTTTATTAGGTCAGACATTGTTAAATAATACATTTTTAGTTTAGTAATCAACTGAAAGGTGGCCTTCAGTCAAAGACGGATATCTTGTACTTATTACTCTCAAATACAATATCAATGGCAATGGATAATCCAGGATGCATTCGAAATGGGGTATGAGAGTAAAACGGCATGAAGACACAGTATGGTAGGGTTAGTGCCCGATTTATATAGTGTGTCCTTTCTTCAAACTCAGTGTGAACCCAGCAGGGGCTGCCAGCACTTACAGCTGCTAGATTTTTCTTAACTCCACCCATTAAACACTTTCAACATAGCTGTAAAATAAACAGATCATGGCACACATAGGAGATGCTTTCAATAGACATTTCTGTACATAGACTCAGTGCAGAGGAAAATGCTGGTTAGATTAAAAGGCTTGAGAAGACTTATTCCAGAAAAGAAATAAAACTTATTCAATAACTTTTCTATTGCCATCGGGTCAATGTTTGTCAAAAAAAGAAGAGTGTTTGACTCTAGTCAACCACAGCTGAATTAAGAAAAAAAGTTCATCATTGGTTTCTGAGCAACCTCCTTATTCTAAACAGAGTATATTGAAACCAAGCAAACAAAATGTCTTATTTGACATTTCCTCATCATGTCACGTTGATGAACACTTTACAGAAGACAACAGTGTCTGCTTTTGCCTATTCCTCCTCCTGCTCGCCCACTGCTGCTTATGTGCTTAATCAATGAAGGAAGTAGAACCGGGACAGCCATTTCTACATCTCAAAGATATGTATGCCATAGTTGTTATTTAACTAACAAGAATACATATACACTATCTGAAAACATCTAAACAATCCATTAGTATAATTCACATTTAGTAGATATAGTTGGTGTTAAAACAATTCCCTATATTCATCTATATTAAATTCAACATAAACAAGATTGTTTTAATATGCTTACATGTGTGATCTGACATTGTATAAATAAAAAAGGATATAACAAGAGGAAAAATATGGGACATGACTTAATTTTATCCATCTGGAATTGATTGATCATGGCCATTACATACCAGATTACAGCCTATTTTTTTCAAAGGGAGAAGCTGAAAAATAAAAGTAACTTCAGCCTAAAAAAGAAAGTTGCCTGTGAAACTACAATTTTGATGAAAGATTACAACCACGGATTCTGTTTGTACAACCACGGATTCTGTTCTGTTTGTTGCGTGGCTCTTTCTGTTTTGTGTTGGCTGAGCTTCCATGGCCACCCAATTGTTTGCTGTTTGCACGCTGGACCCAGAGCACAGCTGCCTTGTGTTACCTCGCAGCAGAGGCAGCATATCACTAGGTTCCAGAAACTGTGGGAGGGTATTATACTGGTATTATACGTCAGCTTAGGCTACTTGCCATCGGTGAAGACCAAATCGTAACTGGCCTAGATTCTGACACATTTGTCAAATACATTATGAAGTAGTTTTCAAAAAAGTTACAGTTACACAAAAATTTCTGTACAAAAAAATTGACCAGATGGTTACAGATGTGAAGAACCAGATGCACACACAGACCACTTAAATAACTTCATAATGCCAGCTAAAAACAGCAAAATCCATAAATTTTTACCATTTTTCATTTTCTTCTTTTTTCTTTTTCTTAGTCAACTTAAACATAAAACTGTTGTTTTCATAGCCCTAAAAGATGTACGTGTATAAAGTATATTAATGAAAGGCAATGCATAAAGATAAGCATGAGCAGATGCATAAACTAAAAAATATCTGTGTATCAAAGACAGATCCCTAGAAATAAGTCCCTAGAAATAATGGCTGCAATTAGTAACATAATGCCTTTCCGTTTCTGTTGGCACGATTTTTCAGTGCCCGACATATTATCAAATAATAATTAGAATCATCAGTTTCTCATCGATAAATAACTATAAATCATTATAATCAACTCTGTTCCTATCCAAGACAGTTTCAAATTGCAGCTTTAACGTGCAAGAGGAGAACTGTCACTCCCGGTTGAGCCTGGCTTCTCCCAAGGTTTTTATCTCCATCTATACAACATTGGAGTTTTGGTTTCTGTCGCCTTGTTGGCTTGCTTGCTGGGAGTAAATTGTAAACTTATATTTTTATTGTATATATTTTATGTATGTATGTATTCTACTTTTGCATGTTGTGTGTAGTTCATGGTACTATTGCAAATCCCTTATACCCCTGTCCCATAAGATGTTATTCTTTACGTGCCATCTCCATGTAAGCTAGAATGCATATCTTGCTTAATGATTTTATCGGTTCAGTCAACCCTTTATTCATAAACCCACTATAAACCTAGTACACCTAATTAGTCTTATACCTTTTACACATATTATTTGCAACAATACCATTAACATGTCTGACATTTGTTCTGTGTTTTATTATTATTCTTTTTTATATGAAAAGCTGCTTTGAAGCAATGTAACACTGTAAAAGTGCTATATAAATGAAGTTAAAGTGAAGTGAAAGTGACCTATTTGTCAGATATGGTAACCCTTACCCGAAATGTGACCTGTGCATTTAACCCATCAGGAGTGAACACACACTGTAAGTAGTGAACACACAAATAATAAAATTGAATTAAATAATGCAGTCCAAAAAATGTTCTTAGGACAAATAAGAACACAAACAATAAGCAATGCGCACACACACACACACACACACACACACAATCACCCAGAGCTGTCAATTCATTAGCATTTTTATAGTATTAATGGACATGCTTCAAGGGCAGAAAGCTACAACATAACACTACTTGTGTAACCTTATATGTTGATAAAATGTGATAGTCCAACACTACAGTTAAAATTTGGCTGAAAATTCAGGGAATGCACCTTGACTAAAAGTTCTAACTAAAAAAAATCCACGCAAAGTTTCCTCTAAAACATATTAGGAAAATAGCACCCTTAAACAATAACTTCAGATTTATGAGACCTTATTACTTTCCACAACTAACCCCCCTAGCACATAGACAAAAACAGGCCTGACAAGAACTGTCTGCTCTGTTCAGATTTTAAAATCGAAAAAGGATGTTTTCTCACTGTCAGAACCAAACACATTGCATTCCCAGTAAGGTTTAATTAAGGCCTTTTTGATTATTTACAATAAACATTTGCAATAGACAGATTAACCACCCACTAAAAACGAATTCCAGTTTATTTAAAAAGACCATTAGTGTTAATAGTTATTATTAATATTAAAATAATAATTAAATATTAAAATACCAGTATCCATCTGTATTACATGCAAGAAAACTGGTCTGGTTCTCATATTTGTCCTTGTTTTCTTTGAAATTACAAGACTGAGTAACTGAACAGCACTGTTGAAATATTTTACATTATTGGATTGGATTGAAATCATGGGTTAACGTTTTAGTATTTGGGTTTTAGTATTCACTTGATATTAGGGTTTTGCTGCGTTTTAGAAATTGGTGTCAAAATAGAAAAAAAAAAACCCGGTTATTGACATTGACACCTAAAATTTTAGTATCATGACAACCTTAGCTCACAGGCATGATATCCGAGGCAGACACTAGATTATTTTAACCGATTTCTTTGTAAATAATGTCAAGAGTGACAGAACAGTTTTATAAATTTCCATAAATACTTGTTTACTTTTTAAATTTTAAAATGGCATAAACAGCAAGAGCAGACAAAATATTTAACTGTGGAAATATGAAGAGGGAATTAAACATACAGTACTGTGCCAAAGTCTTAGGCCACCACCAGCTGTTTTTTAGCTGTTTAGAAAGTTTTAACGACTATCCATATTTATTTTTCGGGCTCCACTTTAAATTATGCACAGAAAATCTTCTTCGAGCAAAAGTTAGTATTTAGTGTGACCTCCCTTGGCATCAAGCACATCTTGAACTCCTTTAAGTAGTCTGTCCTCAAATCATTAGATTAGAATTAGAAATTAGAGTTCCATTCCGTTTAGGTTTAAGACCGCCCGGTTAGCCTATAGAAACTATTTTGTCTGTTTTTGGTGAAACATGGGCACAGGAAATGAATCACCCTGACTTTACACTAATGCTTTTTTATTGAGTATCTTTGAGGTGTATATCTAGATACAGGCTAGATACAAATACAGTCTATAATTATCTGGAGTTTCTGTCTGATGCAGACGGATAATCTGACTCTGCTTTTATGGCCTCTATCCTGTTGTCATATAAGGAATGATTCACCAATAACTAAAAGTGGGTTACTCAAGCAGGAAAGCATATAAAAAGGCTTGAACCCTCCTCTTACCTTACTTGGTAAGGGGCATGGACTTCACTTGGTTTGATGTGGTTTATCATCCCCACTAATACAAATTCTTGTATCACAGTCCTGATCAAATTAGGGCTCTCCACTCAAAAGAGCTTTATTAAAACCAGCTGTTCTGCTTGTTTTCAAATGCTTGATGACATTAAGCCATCAGAATATTACCAGAACTAGAAATACGGTTGTAGCGATTATTGAAAATTAACGTCTTGAACTCTCAAAGCGGTTCTGTAGCTCACTTGGTAGAGAACTGCGTTGGCAATGCAAAAGGTTGCGGGTTCTATTCCAAAGTAACACACTACAGATAAAAGGTATAGTTTGAATGTACTGTACACATGATCTTGTCCTCTGTAAAGCTTAAAAGAAGAGATTCTGACTAAGATCTTTGTTTGTGTTTTATCAAAGTCATATAGGCTTGTAATTTCACGAAGGAACATCAGGATAGAAATTTAATTTTTTTGAAAACTATCCTTTGAATCATTGTAGTTGGACTACAACCAGCAATTTAGTGGCCACTAAAAATCTTTACTGAGCGTCAACACAGTTTCTCTTGCAAATCTGCATCATCTGGTCTTTATTAATATGGCAAACCCAGAGGCTGTTCTCAAAGAACATAGTGTTGGGCAGCTTATGTGTCTAGACCAGGCACAAGCACAGATCCATTACGAACTGCTGATCGTAAATTGATCTTTAGATTTAGGTTCAGCCTGGGAGAGATATATGCATTCATATGTTTATCCTAATTCATTTACTGAGAGTCAAACTGTAAACATCATGACATCAGACAAACACAAAAAGAGAAAGAGTAGAAGCGTGGAAAAAGAGAAAAAGAGAGAGCGAGAGAGAGAGAGAGAGAGAGAGAGAGAGAACATGAATGACTGCACAGTCCAAGAAATTAAATGCAGATGCTATTGTGTACACTTTCAATGAATAGAGAAACATCCTTGCTTGTGTTCCATTACATATTATTGAGGCTATTTTATTGTCTCCTACATTCTTTAACTCTCTAAAAATTCAAACAAGCACCCCCAAGTCTCCATGGTATTTTGCTCTAGAAACTTCTTTGGTCCTCCTTCAAGTCTATAGTAACTGTTTGCCCGTTTTATTCTTTGCTAGGCAAAATGTCAGATCTTTAAGAAAACTATTAAGAATGTGGATTCAACAAGCTGCATAAATTATGCCTCACATTATGTCCGTAGCACAAATAATATGCAAAAGTTATTACTTGGCATTTACTAAGTAAAGACCACATTCTAGTCCCAAAGCAAAGCACATACTACAAGATTGAAGATTGTTGTCCTGCAGAACCTGAAAGACTCTGGCTCTTGTTTCCTATAGTGTTGGTGTGCACACCACTGAATTGATTCCAGACTAGGTGCATCAAGTACAAGATCATTTTCCTCCACAACAGTGGCTACGGTACCCTAAAACATTCTCAAGCATACAGCAGTGGGAGATTATTCACGAAAATGTAATGAGAAAACATCACCTTCATATTTTATTGTCTGTGTTGGGAAAATGCACAAACAGGTTTAAAATCAGTTTGAAATCAAAGTGATTCATGAACGTTTTGTTGCAGACCCAAAACACCAAAGGCAAAGAGCTTGAGTCTTGTAGTGTGCACATTATGCGTTACGAGCAAAACATTTACATTGATCCATTTAACAGACGCTTTTATCCAACACAACTTATGAGTAATGAGTTCCAACAACAAATGTAGTACAGAAACGTAACAGTACTTATTAAAAATAATTGTAAAAGTACCATAGTGTAATATAGATTTATGCGTTGCATCTACGCGTAGGGGCAGACATGGGATGTAACATCAAATTTTACCAGATTAACGTTAAATATTAACATTAAATCTCTACCAGAATTTACAAGAATTACTGTGATTAGGGACACTGCTTTCAGTTTCACCACATGCTGAATGTGGGCTCTGGGGTAGCAACGCTGGTCTTTGTTTTGCATTTGCACACATTTTGGTTTAGTGTGCATATGATAATACATACAACAGAGTAAATATTCTAATGTTGCTAAGGTATTTAGATTCTCTGGGTATTTAATGGTACCAAATATCACTGAACTTTTGTGAAAAATAACTGTTCTGTTGATCCAGGAATAGATTTTTTTGAATGAGCTGCCTTTTTTGTGATGGCCTACAATGCATTATTTTACCTAACCCATCACTTGCTAGGTTTCAAAACAGCTTTAGATCGAAGAGTTATTTAGGAAACATAGCAAAAGTTATCTGGGGAAATTTCCGCACATACATAAACTGTTTAATAGAAAGTATTTTGGTAAGCAGAATTTTTTTTAAATAAACCAGCACTTTAAAATACACAGGTTCGTAATAAAGACCATTTGTTTTAATTACAATAAAGAGGAAGCTGAACTGAGCTCAAGGCTCAAGAAGAAAATATACATCTCAAGTCAGTCGATGGTAGACCGTTACATACTTGTGAAGGCATGCGGTATTAAACATGAGGCAATGTCCTGTTACTGTTTATGAGGCAAATTAAAAACAGATTCCAGAGCATTTCCTAGTGTATCATTAAAGATCCCAGCATCTTAGCAGCTCAACATAAAAAACATTTTTTCTAAATATTTACTTTCATTTGGATCAAATCGGGTAATAATCAAAATCAATGGCGTGATATTACTTTTAGCCACCTGAAGAAAAACAATAAAGTGAAAAAGTAACGAATGAATAAGTTTGTATTTCAGTATTTGCAAATATTTCACTATATTACAGTGGAAAATAAAATATTAACGTGTATACCCCACTAATCCCACTTCCTAGTTCTGTTAGTACGACTTGGCTAAAATTAGACTAATACAATTTAAGTCAAAACAAGCATTTAAATGATGTTTTAAATAAGTTTTAAAAGTGAACATTACGAACATACACAATGATCCAATGGGATCATAAATGTTGCAGCTTTTTCTCAAATCACACTTAAAACTGTAGTTTTAATAACTGTATGTTAGGGATGGGCATGAACACCCGAGTACTTGAATGCACAAGTATATGTGACCGCGACTACTGATCATAACTCTGCAAATCATATAAGTTTAATTTTTTGTTTTTCTGATTTGTTGTAGTGGCATTTGGGGAGGTCTGATTGGTCAGCGTTGCAAGAGCATGCAGTCCAGAGTCAAGACTGGAGCAGTCCGGAGCAGCTGCCTGTGTTTTATAGCGTGTTGTTATGAGAAATGCACATCCACAATAGGAGTTACACTATCAGGCTAGCATGTAACTTTGTATGATTTTACTTGAATTTTGTGCAGACAGATGCAAATGTAATTAGGGGTCAAGCCCCAAAGGGTTGTTGTTGCTAGTGTTGTTGTTCTTCTATTCTTGCGATTATGACAGCCCACAGAGCAGTGCATAGGAAATTATGAAATCTGTCACACAGAGTACAATCTGAAATATTACCATAGCAAATTTGGAGTCTCTACCCCAAACCCTCTAGTGCCAAGAACAGACAAATTTGTACTCATGTTTATGCTCATAGCTTTTGATTTCTTGGCTCATGCCGATTCCAATGCCCATGACACCAGTTAGCGGTAACCCTTACCCTAAAGCTTTGATAAACCCAACTGTTCTCGTATACCATGTCATCAAATTTGGAAACTAGAATACGAAAGTGAATATGAGGCGTCATCTTCCCAAAACTTTTGTGTATTGACACTAAACTTGGTACATGTCATCACAGGCATGACCTAACATTATGATGTTTCATCATAGTGCCACCTACTGGTTCAGAGATATGATATGTCCTACTTTGCTTATAACCTTTAAAAACTTTGGTTAAAAACGGGTAGTCTCACATATGGGTAGTCTCTTTAAATTACTTGAGGCACATCGAGTGAAATGATACCCTATGTTTTTTGGTCAGCCATTTTGGGCGTTGGCCATTTTGGATTTTGTTGTAAAATGCAATATCTTTTGAAAGTTATTATTTTTATGAAACTTGGTATGGTTCATCATCTGGGGTTGCCAACATCCCCTAGTGGTAAAAAAATTATAGCAAAAAGTATTATACTGTTTATAACTTTTGATTAGTTTGCCTTACTGTCATGGGACCTATCATTTTAGATTTCCTGACTCATGTCGGGTAATACAATACCAAGTTTGCCATAGTCAACTATACTTTAAGTCAACCACTTTAAGTCATTTGCATTTTTTTTTACTCCTCCAAAATCGTACATCCGACTCCTGACAAAAAAAGTATTTAAACCTTTTTGATAGATCAAATGATTCTTGATGCATCAAGGTATTACATGGCAAGTTGTTGTGTATCAACAAATGCTTTGCTGTAGAGATTGGGACAATTTACTGGCTGTGTCATAATTTGACAGCACATATTGGTCAAAAAATATACCTCATTTTTAAAACTCAGCATCAGTGTTTCCCTTTGTGTCTTTAGTGGGCTTGACCCTGTAATTGCTGTCTGCAGACATATTATTATTATTATTATTATGTATATTGTGTGTATAGTATATCTGATTAATCTCAAACAACGCAACACAGAGAAAACATACAGAATGTGTGGCTATGGTGGAATGATGGTATATAGTTTTATGATAAAAATTTATTCCAGTAAAAACTTGCGAAAAAACGCATCCATTTAAATAATCTGTCAGTTTCACAATTTAATTTGTTGCATTGTTAACTAAGGGTGTACTCACACTAGGCAATTCGAACCGTGCCCGAGTGCGTTTGACCACCAAAGCGCGGTTCGTTTGACTAGTGTGAGTGCTCCGAACCGTGCCCGGGCGCGGCTCGTTTAGCCGTTCCTGGCCCGCTTGGAAGAGGCGGGCCAGAGCACGGTTCAGTTGGACTCGGGCGCGGTTCGCATGTAGTGTGAGCGCTAACCGTGCTAGAGCACGGAACAGGGCGCTTGACGTCACGTTTTGCGA
>JAZGTJ010010435.1:0-18099 GCA_036877575.1 Botia almorhae
TGTCGCTCTCTCTGTGTTTGTCTTTCTGTCGCTCTCTCTGTGTTTGTCTTTCTGTCGCTCTCTCTGTGTTTGTCTTTCTGTCGCTCTCTCTGTGTTTGTCTTTTTGTCGCTCTCTCTGTGTTTGTCTTTTTGTCGCTCTCTCTGTGTTTGTCTTTCTGTCGCTCTCTCTGTACCGTCCTTCCACAGTTCACCAAACAATGAAAGTTCAATGATGAACTTCCTCGTTGTGATTGCTGTATGACTTTATTCTTCTGTACAGCATAAAAGGCAGCGTTTGGCAGAATGTTAACTTCTGCCTGATATTTTAATAAAAAATGTAAACATGCAAAATTATAATAACTGCATCCAGTGGCTGATATTCTTGCCCGTCACATTTTTAAATTCCTCCTCTGGTCGTTTATACACATACACACATTCTTTGACCTTCACATGGTCAATTAAAACAGATGTAAATTTGTCATTTCTGGATTAAACCGGTTCTAAATGCAGATATCTTTCTACACAACACGTCTGTTTGGCGTTGATGAGGCTGCAGTGTGTTTGTGATGGGTGACCTCTGGAAACACATGATCCACAAAACCATAATTACAGCCCCTCACTCCTCACAGCCTGACTGCTCTCACCACTCCTGACTCTCTCTCTCTCTCTCTCTCTCTCTCATTGTGTGGTCTTAAAGAAGAAGTCAAAACTGTGTCTCTTTTGAGAGACATTGTGATGTTCCTGTGAGGATGCTGGATTCCAGGTTCTGCTCCTTGAGTATAAAACTTCATGACAAGTCCAGGTCGTATATACAGTGATTGACATAAAAATGGCGTTTTTGAGGGGATTGTTTTGGCTGTGAATTTATCACTGTGTCACTTTAAAACATTTCTTCTAGTCATTTCTTTCCAAAGTTCTTTGTGTTAGTAGATGTCTGTTATAGAATAAAAACATTTGGCAGAATATTTAGTTTTTTAACGGTGATTGTTTTGTTAGAAACAAAGTTTTTTACAAATCATAAGTGAATGTTCACACATAGTTATTAATTAGAACACGCATCACTTATATAATGGCTTATCAGTATGAAGCGTTCTGTCTGAGCTGAGGTGAGTCGTCAAATGAAGGATTTCTGCCTGCTGGCCGATAGAATGAACATAAACTTTGATTGATGGAGGAATCAGTGGCAGAACGATGGAACAAAATATCACAGACTTGAGGATGAACTTTTTGGACTTTGGCCAGTAATCACCAACCCTAGTAACTGCATAGCAATGCCCGGGCAACCACTCACAATAGCCTAGAAGTGTGGTCAGGCATATTTTCATTTTAGGGTTAATAACTTTACTTAATGACACTTAATAACTTTACTTAACTTAAATGAACATAAATGAAATAAATTACATTAACTTAAACAATGGTAATGCTTGACAGATTTTTTATGTATATTTACATTATGAGAAATGTCACGTTAATGTTCGAATTCCCTGTATTTCAATTGTTATATAATTATATAATGTTTGTTGATGGCTAATTATAAAAGTATTATAAGGCCAGATCTAAAGTCAGGTTGCTGTAATTCTGTGTGTTTTCAGCTGTGATGTTTTTGTGCTGAGTGTCATTATCTGAGAGTGACACACTGACTGACAGCATCACTGGTGTGCTGTAATTTTCCTCCATAACATGAGTCTGTACAGAGAGATTAATTAGCTGATGTATGTGTTTAACCCAGCACAGCAGGGACTAATTCACTGAGACTAATGACCACCGAGAGACTTTCAACCCGACGGGACCGCTGCGCCTCCCACCTCCTCCTCTCTCCCTCGTTCTCCTTCTCTCCTCAGTCTCAGTTTGTTTTCATTTTATTCCAAGATAAGATCTTTCTCTCACGCTTTCCTTCTGTCCGGAATCTCTCTCCCCTCCTCTCTTTCGTTAACTAGCTGCGGTAATTAATTTTAGGGTGAGTGACAGTGATGTCATTAGTACAGCAGGAAGTGGGCTGGCTGCTCTGGACCTTTCCCGTGGCCAAACAGGAAGTGACACGGGGGGCATCTGTCACTAGCCAGAAATTAAACTTGGTCAATCTTGATGCATCGGTGAACTGCACAGACAGTCTGGCACCAAGAGTTAGTTAAGCACCTGTGACACCGTTTCTTTCTCATCTCATGCCAACCGCTAGTGAGAAGATATCTCGTTGTTACATTCCAAAACACTTCTTGGCTCAAACAGAGACGGCCGGAACTGATGTTGAGATTGTTCTCTTTCTGATCAGAGACTTAGATTATTCATGAAGTGAGAGAGATAATCTAGTGCTTTCACTGGGTTTCGGGTAATTGTGTGCCACAGCTACTAAAGTAACAAGTGTGATGTGTTGTTTTATGCATCTGTTGTGCATAAATATGGTGTTTATTAAGAGTTTTAACTGACTAAATCACTGAATTCTAGCTTGTCTTAATGTGGCTTTTTGTACAAACTAGTCTTTCATGCCTCTGTAATAACTTTACCGTCCCATGTACATAATAATTTGTATCTGATGTGTATTTACAAGTCAGTGACTAAAGCGCTTCAGTAACATCATGCTGAAATCCACCAATCAGAGCTGTGGAAACCCGCCTAGCACACGACGCGCCTCAAATTATACAGGCCGTTTAAAAACCAGCTGAAGAATAAGGTCAAATAATATCATGTAACGTTTAATTGGAACGACTCCCAAGTGATCTGGAGTCGGATTTATTTCTCTCTCTGCGCTGAGGGACGGAAGCATATTTCATGGATTACGGCTTATGAAGACTGAAAATGGGATTAACAGGGTAGAAGGAATGGAGAAACGAGCGAGACACTGCTCGGGAAATTATATATGTAAGCAACGATTCATTTCTTTCTCCAGCAGACCTGCGGTAAGAGATTGGGTTTCTGGCACGTCTGTGTGTGCGCTCCTCGGCTGTTGCATCGCCCCAACGTGTGGCATGAATTTGTCTGCCTGGCCGCTCCGGCTTTCTGTGTTTCAACAGAGAAAAGTGCTTCGCTGTGTGATGAGGGGGAATCTGCACAATAAGGTTAATGGAGAGTCTGTCAACAGGCGGGTGATGCCAGGCCTCTTCTAATGGGCTGCTAATCAGCGTGAGGAACAAACCCTGCTGGGGAAACAGGCAGCTGCTCGGGCGGCTGGATACAGTTACTGCCACAGTGGTGGCAGTGGTGTTATGATGTCACACAGGAAGCTGCTGAACTCTACTCGAATGCTAAATGGAGTAATCCATCAAGCCAAAGCTGTTTAAGTCACTGTAAACACAAACATACTGAGATGTGCTGTGTTTTTATTGGCCAATATGTCCGTTTAAGCTTCGCTTTTGAAGTGCATAATTATGGGCTGCCCTTTTCTGTTTATTAAAGTGTTCAAGATTTTGTTCCTGGTAAAGTGTGTATATGTGTAAATACAGGAGATATAAGGTATGTAAGTACAGCAGTTTAATGCCTGCACTGGTGCACTCACAGACGTTTGACCGATAGAGCAGCGTTCCTCAACCGATAGAGCAGCGTTAGATTTGGTTTATTATTCAAAATATGAATAGATGGATCATACATTAATGCGTGTGAATATGCTGTTTGTCAGGAGATAAAAGTGTCTGTTTTTTAGATTGAGGGGGTTGCTTGTTTCTCTCTTTAAATCTCGTTGGAAATATGCTCCAAATGACAATGTGAGTTGACTATTGATGGTCAGAGGAATTACAGGAGATTTCTTTGTGTAAATGATGGTTTTGGATGGAGCTAATGATGCTCAAACCTCTGAGTGCACACACATGATAGAGCAGCTGTGTCCGATTGTAAACGGCAAATCTTGATGAAAAAGCCCATTACAGTCCATTAGCACAATCACCTGTGCTAAACATCTCCTGACTGCAGTCTGTTAGCGCTCCTCCATGAGCTGTAATTTCTCCCCTTGTTTTCAACATCTTGAATCAGTCTCTTGTGGAGGTGCTTTGAAACTTTTAAAGAGATTTTATGGGTTTCAGCTGAAAAACTTGCATGTAATCCACTGGCTGAATTTGCAGGGTCAGATGATCTTCAGAAAACGTTTGTCCTTCGCTGAACATTCATGTGAAGTTCCGTGTGAGGAACATCTTCTGTATCTCTTCTGTTCAGGGTCTTGAGCACCGGTACTAGTGTGTACATCATTCATTTATGAAGCTGCTGGTTAGAAACAGACTTCTGTTTGTGTTGTTCTGGTGGCTCAGGTCCTCAATCGGTGCTTTCCTGATCCATGTGGCTATATATTAAACATCAGACGTCCTCATTGACTGTGATTTTGTCACTTCACATCTGTGTCACTTTCAGAAACGCACCAGAACTTGTTGCCTTCCCCCACATACTGATTAAGACACCTGTGTTACACTGTATCTTATGTTAGCATAACATTCCTACAGCTTTTAGCGATTCATAGCTGAGCCACATCACTTACTCATGTGGTTTATTTGTGACTGATGTTAGTTTTCTCAGACACACATGCATATGTTAGCTGTTATCACCGATGTCTTCATGCTAACATCACCTGTGGAATGTTTTCCAGCAGGCCTGCAGTTGTGTGCAGTGATTAATTATCACATCTTCTCATGTGTCATGTTTAGCAGGAGTAAAGGTGATTCATCACCTTCGTTCTGCAGTATGAACACTTCCTGCTGCTCTCGTCACTTGCGTCTCCTCTGTACCTCCACGAGGAGTAAATCCATCTTTACAAACACCTCACATAGAAATGAGATTTATTGTTGCACTGATACACACACTTGTGCGGAGGGATGGAGGAGTTTCGGGTTAGTTGCATCATTGTTAAAGGTGCGTTTTTTTTGGCGCGGACGGGCGAGCTGGGCGGCAGCCACTAGCTGGCTAGCTGCTCTGATTTATAGCTGCTCTGCCTGCAAATTACTTTTACTGCTTCCCTGATTACTGTCTGGTGTTAAATAGATTACACATCATTCAGAATATCAGAATATTCTCTGATGCACAGCTGTGCTGGACAGCACTTGGTAGTTTTTTAAAAATGCTTTGATGACTGTCCATTCTACATCTGTTAAATGTGTGCACTTGTTGATAACCCCCCCCTCCAAAACTTTGTGTCTCTTTAATATAAGTGCCTGTTTTCTTAAAAACTTATATTGTTTGCAGTTCATTTGATATTTGTGTATTATGTATTTTTTATTTAGTAGTTATTGCCAAATGATTACAATTTGAGAAATCGCATGATTTGTATCATTTAGTTTTGTTTAAATTTATAGTTATTTGAAAAGTTGTTAGCAATCCAAAGCCATGACGTTTTAACTTACTTGCTAACATAACCTGGATCATGTTCGGTTTTTCTTTGCTAATGCGGCTTTACCCGATGAGTGTTATTGATTAATGCTGTGGTCGGTGACGGGCAGAGTAGACGGCAATGACAGTTCTAGCGCGGAGCTAAAGAAGATATTCATTTAGCGCTTCATCTGTGTGATCTGCAGCTGGAATCTGCGCTTAGTAAAACTGCACAGAGAAATGCAGCTGCTGTGTTTTGGGTTTTAGCTTCAGATTGCTGGATTTTAAGCAATTTCTGAATAGCCTCAATTTCCTGTGCTGCCGTTCTTGGCTGGTGTACATCAGACCGAATACTGTGGGCTAAGTTTCGATCGAAATGACGTTATTAATTGTTCTTAGCTCATTAAACAGAAATCAGTGTTGTGTTGTTAAACCTGTTAATTTTGTTTTTTCAGGGCTGCCCACAAATTCTACCCAGCAGTGACATCCTGGTACCAGCAGGAGTCGTTCGACCAATCACATTGCGAGCTCGGAACTTGCCCCAGCCTCAGTCGGGTCAAAAGAACTACGAGTGTGTGTTTAACATCCAGGGCAAGATCCAGCGCATTCCTGCGGTCCGCTTCAACAGCTCCTGCATCCAGTGCCAGAACACTTCAGTAAGAACAAACACACATTTCTTAGACACATGTAAGCAGATCATAAATAGTATTTATTTATTATAAATTCAGTATCATGTAGTACAGATGGCTAATTCCATTTTCTTCTTAAAGGGATAGACCCCAAAAAATAATATTCTGTGTCTGTTAAGCTTGGACAAGAAAGATTACTCATGAATAATGACCTAAATATCAGCTGTTGTATAGACATGCTGTTGTACAATAATTTATAGAGTCATATAAATTGTTAATGGTTATTCATCTATGTGAATAACAAAAACAACAGTATGTGAGACAGATTTATAGTAAATAATGACAGATTCATTTTGTGTGGACTGGCCCTTTAAATATAACCTGATCATTGATGATGTCGTTTATTAATCAGTATTGTTGTCCAAGCGCAGCTCCACCCCAGATGGCATTTGAAAAACTGTGAATAGAACAGAGCAACGTTTTCTGTTCATATATTTGGCGCTGTGACTCATTTTAAAACATTAGCTTGATTCTGTGATGGTTGGTTGTAAGGCAAAGAGGGGACAAATGAATCTGTCGGATGGATGCTAAAATATTGCCAAGGTGACTTTTTACTGAATTACTGATCATAAAAATATCCAGGAAATCAGCAGACATCAATTTATAACGTTGAACGTCTTGTTTTCCCAATCCCAGTGAAAAATGAGGAATGTCACCATGTTGACATTGAGAATCTCTCTCTCTCTCTCTCTCTCTCTCTCTCTCTCTCTCCCTTCCCTCCATCCCTTCTCTTTCATATGCGGGTGGTACAGACTGTTGCCGTCTGTGACCCATCTGGTTGTCACGGTAACCTCAGGGAAGCTTGTAAGATAATTAGCTAGGCGCTGGATGCGCCTCATAATTGGGCACGGCAGTGTGACCCGGTGAAAGGAATGCAGTGAACTCAATTTGTCTTAGTGGAGGTGGAGTCTGACCTTTGACCCTCATACCCTGATGGGGTCAAAGGTCAATTCACTCGCCCCCCTGTGAGAGGACATTTGATGTCCCAATGCAATTTCATGATGAGGATCACGTCCGTGCTCTCACTCTGTGCAGCACTCCGGACCGGATCGATTGTCACCCACTCCAGTGTTGACACGTTGTCGTCCTCGCGTGAGGTTCGAAGGCCCCCCTTGCCAGGCCCCCAGTGCAGAGAGCACCTGTTGTGCTTCCATCTGTTTTGACTCATGTCCTCCTGTTCATCTCTCTCTCTGTCTGTGACCCTCGCCCTGTTTTCTGATGGCACTATGCATTTAAATGGGATTCGAAGCGTAGCTGCGCCGGCTGACGTTCACAGTCTCATGTCTCGGACGTGGAGGCATTTAGATGCAAAGTGAATTCACTAACTGCCTGTCAGTGATGCTGCTGTTGCGTGTTAACTATATAGTGTGCAGCAGTATTTTATTTATCACAGATGAATATCGACAGAGATTTATGTGTATGTTTTATTTATTAAGACTTAAAACCTAGAAAATTTTAGAGCACACAGTTCTTTAACGCAGGTTTGACGTGCTGCTGTGCAGAATTGGTGAATGTTTTTTTTTTTAATTTGCGTTGTTGCATTACCTTTTAAAAATAGTAACAACTTACGTGTATTGTTACTTTTTATGTAACATGTTGCGTTAAGCAAAACATTAGTGTTTGTTTGATATTTAAAATAATTGTAGTGAGATTTTTGTATACGTTTGCTTCATAAATGAGTTTACTTGTTTGTTTACTTTTGTTGCATTTCACCTAAAACACCGTTTATGCTAATGGACACTAAATGCTAAGAATGCAACACATACATTTTAAATTTAATATTGACAAATTTTAAGACTCACTGATTTGTAAAATTGAGGGTGTGTAGCTAGAAATGTTTGTGTTCTTGTGTAGAGTACGAAGGCTTAACATCACACTGATGAATAGACAACCTCACGCTCATCCTTTACACTCTTTCATTTAATTGCTCTCTCTCTCTCTCTCTCTCTCTCTCTCTATGTACAGATTAATTGATAGTCTGATCACCAGTGACATAACATAAGAAACTGCACATCATCTTTGGGCATCTTTACTGAATAGCAATCGAACATCAGTGACCTGATACAGATTACACTCAGTCTCAGGAGAGCCACTCCTCTTACACACACACACACACACACACACACTCACACTCTGTCTCTCTCTCTCTCACACACACACACACACACTCTGTCTCTCTCTCTCACACAAAGACGCACACAGTCACACCCGTTCATACAAGGCATCAGTCAGTATGGCCGTGGAGACAGTAGAGTCTTGGAGACAGTAGTCTTCTGGGAGCTGATGCTGGGTGACTTTGAAAGCGTGAGGTCCATGCTAATGATACTGTGAGCGCCATCAGATGGGCGACAGCTGATCAGTTATTTTCGTTTTCTGTTCGCACGTCGTCTGAGAACGTGGATGAGTCAGTCAGCTGTAGTGAAGTGAGAGAGAGTTATTTTATGAAGATGAAGTAAACAGAAAAGAATCTGCTGTTAGAGGTCATGCAGTTTTCTCTGTGTTGTAGCTGCAGTCACTTTCAGTACTGTTACAAAATCCCTCAACAATGACTTAAACGTGTACATAATCACAGCACATCTCAACTTTTACACACAGCCTCTGAGATGTCTGAAAACGTTGTGTTTTGTATTAGTGTGTCAGGAGGAAATATCAGTATAGATTTATCTAGTCTCAGTTTTTTCTGTCTCTTTATGAAATCCCCACTGATTTTATGACAGCGAGTCTGTGTGGGCCAAACCATCTGTTGTAAGAGTCTTTATTTATACAAAAAATCTTATTTATTACAGTTATTGGCAAAGAATGCCTGAAAATCTAACTTGATCTTTTTTACTGACACACTAAAGCGAGAGATGCAAACGAAGAGCTTAAAAAGTTTTTCACAGCACTGTATTTGTGTTTATTAGCAGCTGCACCTGTGATGAACTGTAGGCTTGTTAGAGACAAAGGCAAATACATCTCTGGGGTTGTATTACAGCCAGTTAATCAGCTCTGATGCTGAACGCTCGCCCTCAGGGTACAGCTCCAGTCACGCTGGAAATGAGGGGTCATTATTTTTGACAAAAATCAAGTTAACTGCTCCTGCATTCTCCCTCATTTCTCAGCTGTTTCCCCTTCCTGCCTCACCCTAGAACCAAGACAGCTGCCTTTTCAGCATCTCACAATGCTGCTTTTGTGTGTCTTCAACGTCTTTTTATGACACAGGATTTTACTGTACTCCACTAGTCAACGTGTAGTGTACAGTCTGACAAGAGTCACTACAATGATGTGGATGTAGCTAATAACTGAATCAAGGCAGGTACAGGTATAGAGAGGTGTGATGTAGAGGTGTAAAATCAGGGCTGGACATTGCATGTGCAAGTTAAGCTAAGCTTAAAGACACAAAGTTACACACTTAAAGTTGTGTCCTGTACAACTGAGTTATTCAAATCGTTCACCCAAAATGAAAATTTTCTCACATTTATGTTGTTCTTAACCTGTATACATTTCTTTCTTAGTTGCAACACAACAGGATACATTTGGAAATATTGTAATTAAATTATGATATAATTATTATTGTCATTTAAAGATGTTGTTTTAGGACACATTGATTTTCATTATATGGGTATGACACACAGGTTTGAAATGACAGGAAACAATGTGAGAGTTTTTCTTTGAGCGTTCTGTTCCTTTAACATACATTCAGTTGTGTATCATCAAAATTTGAAGGTCTGTTTTCTCTCTCTGCACGCTGCTCATATTTGACAGGGACAACAGATGCTCGGTCATAAAACAATCATCTGATATATGACTGGCAAATATGTCAGAAGATTGATTCATATCACAGGAGAAAATATGAATTCTAATCAAGGTTCAAAGACACACAGGTGTCTGGAAACAGCAGTAATACTCTGCTGTCGTCTGTTTCACATACAGCCTGCTGTCACTTCACCATCACACCAGAGATAAATGTGTCATTCTGTGCTGGAACATCTTCACGCTGGAACATAATGAGCACTTACTGTCCGTGTGTATTTTTTCATTTTAACCGTAAAATATGTCTGTACACTATGTGCTTTCCGTAAGCTGAGGTGAAATCCAAAGAAATTTCTCTTTATGAGATGTGCAAAATACTCCAAATGAGCCCGTGAGCGTAAGCGTTGCTAAGCACTGCTGACCCCTTAGCGACAGGTACCGGCTGTGTTACCGGGGAAACAGACCGCAGAGGCCTTTATTACCCAACGGCCAAGTTCTGAACCAGGCTCTTGATGGAGAGGGTCCTTACAAAGCACCTCATTATCCTCTGTGCAGGGTAGCGGAAGCTATTTAAATAAAAACACTTACATGTTATTTGTGTCGGGCCTCAGCATCATTATTCTATTATTCTCCTCAAATGCTCAATCCGGCATTTGCAGCTTTCTTCAGCGTATTGCAGAGAGAAACGTGTTTTAACCATCACCTGCGAACGGCCGTTTCTGACCGCCTGCAGAACGTTTCTTACAGTTTTCGGGTAATTGATTTACGGCAGTCTTGAGTTACTCGTTTCCACATCAGCAGAGTTTGAGGTTTGGGCGCATTTCCTGCAGCTCCTGGCGTCCTCTGCCAGTTGCGCTGCAGTCTCTATAAACTGCATGCGCTGTGAGGTTGCCACGTGGCAGCAGGTGGGTCATATTAAAATTAACTGATTAACTAATGCAGTGATCATCCTGTACATGTAACCCACCGCATTAACTGCGACTAGTGTCAGGGTGCATGTGTTATGGGGCCCAGCTGCGCTGGAATCTCCACATGAAGAAAACTGTGTAAAAGTGAGTCTCAAAGTTCTCACAGGGAAGGAATGCTTTGGTTTGTCTGGGATCAGTGCACCCACCTCATTTACAGTGACTGTACTGTATGTACAGCTGTAGATCTGTTGCATGTGTCTACGTGGTAAAACTTCCCCAGATCACACTGATGGACATTGAATAGCAAACACTGTGGCTATCTTGTCGTGTCATTACCCAGAATCCCCTCTCCCAATCTAGAAGTTAACCAATGGTGTAACATCTGGTGAAGTGAATTATATTCTGTTATTGCTGGGCTGTCTTTAGTAATAGGATAGCTGTGATTCAATAATTAGTTTACCGTGATATGCGCGCACACACCAGACTCATTTTGCGCGCATCATTGATGCTGTTGTGTCTTTTTGCTGACTCTGTTCCAGCTCGTAACTTAATTAAACATACAGGACCTCCATCATTAAATTCTATTGATTTTCATTTTATCGTTTGAAGGGAGGTGCCATGGAGCAGTCGGCCAGAGATGGTTCTTGTGAAACCTTCAGCAAACATCTTTTAAATGGTATAATCCTGTAAAACATCTACAGCCCCTTGATAGCACTTGAATTAAGTGCAGTCATTTAATTTCAAGAGAAGCGTGGGTCTTTAAAAAGTAGCAGTTTTTCCCCTGAGTCAGTTTTTGCTTACTGTTATTTATCATAGCCGGAGCCGTAAACAGCAGCGGCGTGTTAACCGTGCCGAAAACGAGTGGATTATTTAGCAAAGCAATTTTTAAGAG
The DNA here is from genome assembly GCA_036877575.1 of Botia almorhae. NCBI lineage: Eukaryota > Metazoa > Chordata > Actinopteri > Cypriniformes > Botiidae > Botia > Botia almorhae. The sequence continues at coordinate 11,481 of JAZGTJ010010435.1, forward strand.
TGGTTTCTTTAAAAACCAAAGTGTGGCTAGTACGCATTACATCCTTCGATTAAACATGCAAACAAGAGTGAAATATACCACTGGGATGTGCACAAAGTTAAAATGGAAGCAGTAGCATTATTTCCCTTGATAAGAGCTTTCTTGTGTTGTGTTGTGTCAGTGCGGCTGGTAAATGAAGGAGAGGTTTAAGAGGTAAGATTACAGATTTGTCCTTTTGTCAGTCATTTCCGATGAGGTCTGTGACAGAAGCAGGCCAGCCTGTCGACGCACAACACGCCACAAATACAGCGAGAAGACAAGCTGCAGGATAATCAGTTCACTGCTGGCAGAGATAAGCAGTATTGTATGGACAAACACAAAGACTTCCACACATTTACATGTGCAAGCTAATCTCCTCAAAGCTCAAACCTCTGCCGGAGAAAAGAGAATGGATCACACTGTTGCCCAAAATACATGCGACTCTTCTCGCTGCTAGCATCAGCACACATACAGCGTTGTGCGTTAGCACAACCTAGATTTACTTGTCGTGTTTTCGACATTACTATTGCTATCATCATTACGATTACTTTCAAAGCACATTTATGGAGAAACGCTAATTTTTTATTATTTTTTTGCTTCGTCCATGAAACTCAAGAGGAAGAAATTGTTGCATTCTTTCGCAAATGAATGCATTTGTCCGTTTGAAACCGTTCATAACCCTTCTGATAAAAGGTTGCACTGAATGCGTCAGTTTATGTAACACTGTGACATTTTCACAGGAATTACACAGAAATGAGTCCTTGTGTTTCAAGCCCATTGTGGGGAATTCACTGGAATAATCAGTGTTAAATGTGTTATTTTATGAATGTGATTCATGGGACGAGATCAAATTCGTCTTTTGCACCATTTGTATGTTTCCCTTTCTCCTGAAAAATGACTTTTGTAAAATGCATTTGCAGGTCCAACCTATTTCTTACAGCTTGAGTTTAAAATTGCCCAACAAATTCCAAGATAAGTTAATGATGCTACAGTTGTGACCTCTGTGACCTCAGCCGGTATGTAGGTCATTCATAATTGACCCTAATTAAGATGCCCTGGACCACAGCAGCTGTGTGTCATAGAGATGCAGGACTCCTGTGTGTCTGGTGTCAACAGGTTGAGTGAGGTTTAATGCTGTCTTTCAGCAACTTTATCCACTGCAAACCCGCTCAAATTCCTCCTGGATATTTCTCTGCGAACAGCTGCAAAAAGATTCCAGCTCACCACACCACACACACACACACATGCTGAGGGCTGTTTTACACTCCTCAGGGCCTCTCACACTGCTGGAGAATGACTGTGGCATTGCTTGTTTTTTCGGCTGTGATTTATCCAGGCTGTATGGATGGATAAATGGGGGGTGGTGTCAGGTTTTGTCCGGGTGCTTTTTGTGCTCTCATGTTTATAGAATAGAATTTGGTTTGGCCATAAATGGAAATAAATGCAGCGCGGTTTTGCAGCGGGGGGGGAGAGGATACAATGAGAGTAAACTGCACCTGCTAATGCTGCGGTTTGTTTGCATGCGCCGTCTGCATTGTTTTAACTGCATCCGTCTCCTCCTCACACTGATCAATGAGTCTGATGAGAGATTTTCTCTCAGGGTTGTGTCAGTTTACTGCTCTGATTGTTGCTGCTAATTAATAACACAGATCGGGGATAAATTGCAAGAATGACTCCTGTTATAAATCATCAAGACTCATGGATGTTGTTCTTGTTTCCTGCAGTACTGGTATGAGGGGAACGAGATGGGAGATCTTCCTGTGGATTTCTCCATCGTTTGGGATGGTGACTTTCCCATTGACAAGCCGCCATCCATGAGAGGTGAGGGTCGTGACCTTTATTAAACTGAAGTTCAGCAGTGAAATGCTGCATTAGACTCATACAACAGAACGCAACGCTTGTTAAACTTTGTTCCGACAGTATGTTTCAGTGTATTTTTCTAGCTGTGATTTCCGTTTCCACAGTAACAGTGATGAACAGACTTATGACAGAAGCATATATTATCATTTCAGACGGTCTGTCTGTAAAAGTAACTTTTATTTCAGTAAATGTATTTGAGTTGGGCTGTTGCGCTCTGAATGACGTGTGTGAGAAGAGCTGACAGATGAAGCCGTCTCTCTGAGCACAGAGCACCATTTGAAAGCAGATGAATGATTAGCACGTGGATGTTAAACAGCGAGGCAGCTCACTAGATTCTCTGTGTGAAGAACTCAACCTGAACATCCACCACATCACACCTGCTGCCTGGAGCTCAGGGGTCAGAGCTGTTAGATGTGTGTGTGCGCGAGAATCACTGTACAGTAAATACATGCGTGGGTTTCTTATCAGCTAGTGTAACTGCCCAGGAGAGAGCATGGCTGTGTATTCTCACCATCTCACCTTTATGTGTGTCTGTGTGTGTACGGTGTGTGTGTGTGTGTGTCTGCGTACGGCGTGTGTGTGTGTGTCTGCGTATGGCATGTATGTGCATGTGTGCAGCTCTCTTATATAAGTGTGAAGCACAGAGGGACAGCTGTGGACTGTGTCTGAAGGCTGACAGCATGTTTGACTGCGGCTGGTGTTTGGCTGATAAGAAGTGTCTCCTGAAGCGACACTGCTCATCACCTGAGAGCAACTGGATGCATCAGGGACGACGCAACATTCGTTGCAGTCATCCTCGCATTGCCATGGTAACGTTCATACACCACACATGTTTATCTTAAAGGGCATTTTGCACAATGACATTTTGATGAAGTATTTTTATCAACCCTCTAAACCCTCTAAGTCAAACACTGCATTTTTATTAGAATAACATGTACTGATAATTTATGCACAGGACTGTTGACTATTGATCATCTCTGTTCCTGTAGATCCGCCCACTGACCGGGCCAAAAGAGGGCGGCACACGCGTGACCATTGAGGGAGAGAATCTGGGGCTTCAGGTTCGAGAGATCACGCATGTGCGTGTGGCAGGGGTTCGCTGCAACCCTGCCGCTTCTGAATATGTCAGCGCAGAGAGGTGAGTAATGTCAAAATACTGTAAATTACTGTATTACAGAAACTGTGAAGGTACCATCTGATATCAGCACAGTTACCCTGTTAAGAACTTAGTTAACACAGTTAAGAACTTACCCTGACTTACCGCAGCATTACCATAGTCCAGTGTCAAAAAACATTATATGACCATAATGCATGTAAAAACCAACATAAACACAGTACCATTACTGTAACCGTTATGGTAACTTAAAACGGATGTTTTAATTTGTTAAAAGCCCCTTCGTTGTTGCTGGTCGATTTAAGATTAGTATCATTTATAAAAATGTCTGTGTGTGTGTGGTTGTGTGTGGTTGTGTGTGTGTGTGTGGTTGTGTGTGTGTGTGTGTGGTTGTGTGTGTGTGTGTGTTCTCATCAACAGGATTGTGTGTGATATGGAGGAATCTCTAATGTCAAGCCCTCCTGGTGGTCCGGTGGAGTTGTGTATCGGTGACTGCAGTGCTGAGTATCGCACACAGTCGTCTCAGACGTACTCTTTTGTGGTACGTCCTTTTCTGTTTTTCAAAGCAATTTGTCCTAAAAAACGGTTTTATTAGGAGGCTTCATACTAGAATGCTGTCTGCTTAGTCATCGACTGACTAGGCGGCAAGCAGCTGCCTGCGGTTTTAGACACGGCCATTATGTCATTATTTTTGTATGGATTTTTCACTTTGTTAACTGTTTGTTTGTTTGTGGTGCTTTAGGCACAGCTAATCAATAAGTATCTATCATTGGTGACTCTGGGGCCAATCAGATCTGGCCCTTGAAATCATCAAATCATTAGAATTCCCACCCCTGCAGCCTGTTAGCCAATCAGATCCGCTTGTGGGGCCCATGTAATCAGACAGTTCACTTTAGGGAAGTGGGTTGTAAAAAATGACACAATTAGCCTCCTCCTCTCTGCTGAATTTTAAGTGATGTTGCACAACATGAATTGTGCATTAGTCTATTATCTAATGTACACACACACACACACACACACAACTCTGCCTGGATTCCCTGAACAGCTAATCAATAACGTCCAGGCAGCTTCAGTCAGGCAGAAAGGTAAAGCAAATGAAATCCCACATTCTGACCAGTTACACAGGTATGCAAGTAATTACTGCACAAGGACAGCAGTGCAGTCATACCTGACGCATCCCGCGCAGAAACAAACGAGCACTGCTCGCAGCAACACCAAACACGACGTTACTGTCACAGGGATGTGTAATCTCTCCGTGTAGAACTAGAACAGGAAAACAACGGTGTGCTTGAGCTTCTGCATCAGGCAACACTGACACAACACTGAGCTCCATCTGTTCAGAAGTAACCGTGCTGTCTCTCGTCCCCACAGACGCCGAGTTTCAGCCGGGTGCGGCCGGAAAGAGGGCCCGTGTCCGGCGGGACCAGACTGACGGTCTCAGGCCGACATCTGGATGCCGGCAGCTCTGTGACTGTGTTTCTGGCCCAGGAAGAGTGTCTGTTCGTCAGGTGAGCAGCTCTCCACTGGTCCTGTGCCAGAGCCGGATGTTCTGGTGTGGATCACATATGTGTCCTGTGACATCTGCTGGATACAGCTGGACTTCAGGGGAAGCAACATGTGTCTTTCACATCAAATCAAATGAGCACACACGGTCATTCCCAGAAATATCCACATGCTTGTTCTCGCTGTGATTTCTCATACTGGCTCTGATGGCTAAGCTGGCAGTTTTCAGCAGGACAAGTTGGGAGAGCAACTAACTTACCAGCTAAACCGTTATAAAAACACCAGCTTAGCAACAAGGCAGTGGGGTTATGATTCATTTAAAATGGATTGTAATAGTTGTAATAATATTAATTAGCATATCTGAAAGTCACATGTTTGGTCCTGACAGGAGAACAGTGCGTGAGATCGTGTGTGTGACTCCACCATCAGCCTCAGGCTCTGGAGCTTCACCAGTCAAACTGTTTGTGGACAAGGCAGAAGTCACCAGTGATACTCGTTACATTTACACTGAAGATCCCACCATCTCCATCGTAGAGCCCAACTGGAGCATCATAAAGTACGAAACACATCAGAAACACACACATTCTGTTTCTGTTTTCAGTTAGATGCAACTTGTGCAACTGTTGTCTTACCTGTTATGCTGTTTGAGTAGACAGCTCTGTAGAATTAGTCCTGGAGCCCCTGCGCTGTACGCAGAGTTTCTGAGGTTGAGTATCTGCTGTGTAATGGGAGTGTCTGTGTTTCTGATAGTGGCAGCACCACCCTCACCATCACTGGAACCAATCTGCTGACCATTCAGGAACCTAAAGTCCGAGCTAAATATGGAGGAGTGGAGACCACAAACGTATGTGTCCTCCTTCTCTCTCCCAGTCATTTCCAGCAGCGTGTTGTCTAGCAGATGTTCTCTTCCTCCACATCTTCAGCAGATGTCTGTGTTCCTCTGCAGGTTTGTAGTGTGGTGAATGATTCTGTGATGACGTGTCTGGCTCCTGGCATCATCTACACCAGACGGCAGGCTCCAGAGAGCGGCATCCACCCCGATGAGTTCGGCTTCATCCTGGATCATGTGTCCGCCCTCCTCATCCTCAATGGAACCCCTTTCACATACTACCCCAATCCAACCTTTGACCCACTGGGGAATGCTGGGATACTGGAGGTGAAACCGGGATCACCCATCATTCTGAAGGCATGACCTCTCTTCTGATCTTATGATCCTGTTTTAACACTTTTAATATTGACAGTTTTTACAATTTGATTGTGGATGTATCTCATTAAGAGATGTCAGTAATGAAAATTAATTTCACTTTTTAATTTAAATAAATTTGCAATAGGACTTATTTTTCTTGTTTTTTTATATTATTTTGGTACGCTGCTAACAACTGTGTGAAATGCTTTAAAAAGTCACATGGCAAAACAACTTAAAAACATACAGTAAATAATTTGTTACTGCGTTGTATATAAATATATGAATGTTTTTGCGTTTAATATGAAATGAGTGTTTGTGAGATTTAAATTCATTCTGGTGTTTTGTAATAAATGTATCATGTGTTCATGTCACAACAGGGAAGAAATCTCATCCCCCCAGCGCCTGGCAATGCCCGCCTGAATTACAGCGTGATGATTGGAGAAAGGCCCTGTCTGTTAACAGTCTCAGAGTCACAGCTGCTCTGTGATTCGCCAGACCTGACTGGAGAACAGCGCGTGATGGTGAGCTTCACTCAGCTATGACATTTCCCATCATGCATTGTAAACACTGTATCTATAATGAGCGTCTCTGTGTAGTGAAGTGAGCGACAGTGTCTCAGATTTATGACCCTTCATTTATGCCTCTCTATCAACTAATGAATGTGGCAGTAAATGAATGAATAGCCAGAAGCAGGAGAAAATGCTGAATGTTTGTTCAAATCAATCTGGTAATAAATCGCTGCCACATGCCTGTTTTTGCCATAATGCTAAAACAGAATGCGCAAAGTCAACGGAAAGGGGCTTGTCATACATTAAGTGCTTATAAGGATTATAGAGAGGCGCTGATACATCATTTCTGAAGCAATTTTCGCGTAACGTCGCTCTCCGTTCCTCTGAAACCTCAAACAATTATTAAACACGACTGACAGAAATCCTTCA
>JAZGTJ010010436.1:0-18097 GCA_036877575.1 Botia almorhae
CGCGCGAGTAAACTTAAATGTTCAAGCGTTCAACTACGCGCGAATAGCGCGTTTTATTCGCGCAAGTCGCGTCCGGTGTGAACGCACCATAAGAATCACATCTGTGTGCAAAGATTCAATACAACAAATCATTTATACCTTATTATACCTTTATTGCATAGGCTACTCCAGACATACAAATAGGTTTTTAATATAACAAAATCAGACCAAATTCACTTTGGGATTTTATATCTTTTATTAAATAAATTGCATTTTTATAAACTTATAAAGATTTGTAATCTTTACATCTGTTTAGTGCTTGCATGGCATTGAACACAAAGGACAACTACAAAATGTAATTTTAGGTTTGGTGTTCCCATCCCACTGTTTGCCCTCTTTTGTTTGGCACTGTTTTGCATGTAACTATTATAGACGTTTATTTCTCTACCTGTAGGGGCGCTATTGGCTGCAGAACATGTGAAGGGCAGTGTCAATCTTTCTGTGAAGGAGGGTAAAGACACCACACTTCATGTGTCAGAGTGAGTAAATGGCCAGTTCAACGTTTGCATTATGTAGTAAAATAACTAAACATTTCAGTAGAAAATATTTGTATATGTTCTACATAATTTTTTAATTAATTTATGTGTTTCTCTGTCTTCAGTCAGGTGCAATTCAGCGACGTGAACTCCATCACGCGTTATCTCGCTCGAGTGGCTCCAGCATTGGGACTGTATGGTTCTAATATGATGGAGCAGACTGAGGTTAGATTTGGAAGTCATGCACTACATCCATAATTTTATTGGATAACAGTTGGTGGTTGACCAACAAAAATGTTTTTTTTTTTTTTGCAGATGCTAATACTGCCTCTCTGTCTTGCAGGTTGATCATTGGCTGGAGTTTAGTGCTCGTCGTCTCTGTGGCCAGTCAGATCTGTCTCTTGCTCTGGTTGACCTGAATAAAGCTCTGGAACTGCGAACCTTCCTGGTAGGTCACAGTCTGACCCTGGCTGATCTCTCCATCTGGGCTGCTCTCAAAGGTCAGTCGGTTGGCTATTAGACTATTACATTCATAAATTCAAGTAGAAAGAAAAGAACATTAATATATAAAAAGAAGAACATTAATATATAACTGACTGTTCCTTTAATTTTAGCAATAATTCCCAATACTTAAATGTGTCTTTGACCCTTAGGCAATGGCGAGACACAGATCAAGTCAGACTCCTACCCGCATCTGTGTCGCTGGTTTGCTTTCCTGAGTTCTCAGGTGCCATTCAGTTCTGTAGGCAGTAAATGGGCCAGCAAGATCACCGCCAGCAAAGCCGCTGTGAGTATAGCACCCATGTGTTAAGTGCTGCCTCCTGACAGACTATTGCAGGGTAATTTGATTGTTCTGGGTTTGAAACAAGTTATTTTGTGTTACCACAAACAAAATATTTAGATTTTATTTTTATTTGTTTCAGAGTAAACAAAAATATACATTCTTTCACTTTAGAGTTTCACTCTTAATGGTTTATGGGACAAAGCTGGAAAATTATTTTAAAATCTCAGTACTGTATGTTTATAGCCTGTGGAAAAGGATAAGAAACAGGATGTGGGAAAGTTTGTGGAGCTCCCTGGGGCCGAGATGGGCAAAGTTGTGGTGCGCTTTCCCCCAGAGGCTAGTGGGTAAGTAGTGTTAATACGGAATTAACAGAGGGAAAAAACAAATAGTGCCCACAATTAAGTCTCATATTGATAAGTGAGAGATCCACAAAATGTTCACCATGATCTCATCAGATACCTGCACATCGGCCACGCCAAGGCAGCTCTGCTTAACCAGCACTACCAGGTCACTTTCAAGGGCAAGCTGATCATGCGTTTTGATGATACCAATCCTGAGAAGGAGAAGGAGGACTTTGAGAAGGTACACCTTGTTCCCTACATATTTCAACATAATTAGCACATAATTATGACTCTTGAAAAATGTCTTTCTGCTAGCTGTGAATCTAGTTTGTTCTGGCTGGTTGCTAGGACATTGCTAGGTGGTTACTGGTGGATTGTTTACAGGCTGTTTACAAGTTAAAAAGGCTTAACCCTCTCCCTCTTTGTTATTACCTGCATAAGCACCCAGGTTCAACATGTATGCACATTCACTAATGGCTAAGCCACGATTCAGTCAATCCCAAGCTGCTAAGGTAACTGGTTGCTTTTCTCATGCAGGTAATCCTGGAGGATGTAAAAATGTTACAGATTGAACCAGACCAGTTCACCTACACAAGCGACCACTTTCCCGCAATCTTGCGCTTTGGAGAGAAACTTCTGCAGGAGGGAAAGGCCTACATAGATGACACGCCTCCAGATGTCATGAAACAGGAGAGAGAGCAAAGGGTCGAGTCTCGTAACCGCAGCAACTGTGAGTGCACATTATTGGCAGTTACTTACACTGTTATGGCACTGTCCTTATTTCAGAACATAATTTATTTCAGCGCATTGGTTCTAGATGTTGCACTAAACATGGTTTTGTTACAGCTGTGGAGAAGAACATGCAGATGTGGGAGGAGATGAAGAAGGGCACAGAGTATGGGCAAACCTGCTGCATGAGAGCAAAGATTGACATGAACTCCAACAACGGCTGCATGCGTGACCCCACACTGTTCCGTTGCAAGAATGCTCCACATCCTCGCACAGGCGACACCTACAAGTAAGAACACAAACACTCACAGCTCTTTACTGTAATAAAACTACATAATTCTGAACATTGTTCATTTTATATAATTTAATAAATTTCTCTACCATAGTACCAAAAATATATTTCTCCAACTTGAAGAATATACCCTGTTTAAATGTCTTACCACTCCTCTTTCCCAGAGTGTACCCCACATATGATTTTGCATGCCCCATTGTGGACAGCGTTGAGGGAGTGACGCATGCCCTGCGTACTACCGAGTACCACGACAGAGACGAGCAGTTCTACTGGGTGATAGATGCCTTAGATTTGCGTAAACCCTACATCTGGGAGTACGCCAGACTCAATCTTAACAACACTGTGCTCTCCAAGAGAAAACTTACCTGGTTTGTCAACCAGGGCTATGTGGATGGATGGTGAGTTTCACAACTGTGTTGAGTTTCATGAGTGTGTGACTGCATTGTTAATGGATCTGATAACTTTCTCCCTTCTCCTATACATTACTTTCTGCAGGGATGACCCTCGTTTCCCCACAGTCAGAGGTGTTTTGCGTAGAGGAATGACTGTTGAGGGGCTTAAACAGTTCATTGCTGCACAGGTACCTGTATTATAATTGCAATTAAAATGCACATATATTATCTATGAGTGATGTTTACATTTTCATTCTCATCCATTTCTTTCTGTTAATTTTATTCTTTGTTACAGGGAGGTTCAAGATCTGTGGTCAACATGGAGTGGGACAAGATCTGGTCATTCAACAAGAAGGTAAATATTCCAACCATGCCCATGGTCCACCATGGTTGCACCTAAGCTCCACCGGGTCCTTGTGATCCCATTTTGTAGTTAAAGCATCATAAATAGATCAGCTCGCTAATGCCTTTTCACACCCCAGCAACATTCCTTTAAACTGAAACTTTAATCATAAAGTTAATCTTATAGGCTCCACACATCAATCTCTGAAGCTCCTAAAAAGATCTTATTTCACAAATGTGGCACTTTCCTTTAGTGTATCCCACACCCACCACTGCTACCCCCCAATCACCCACTAACTCACCTCTGCATCTGTCTCTGGTTGTGTTGAAAATGAACGTTTTTATCATGCATCTATTTTCTCAGCTACTGCTTTACACCTGGTCCATTTTGGCATTTATGGTTCCCCATATTAACAGCCATCTTTCAACAGCTGGAAATATGTTTGTAATTTACAGTCTTACATTGGTCATCCGCACCTAATTTTCTGCATCAGGCATGTCTTCAGCTCTATAATACTGTTTGTTAGCTGCAAGCTTCATCAGCCATCTTCTCTTTGCCTGGTTTTGTGTCATTCATTCTCTAAGTTTTTGAGAATCACCATCATATCTTGTCACTCTCTTTTCTTTAAGAGCAGGAATGTTGTTGTTGTTTTATAGCCAGGGACTATAAAGTCATCAGACATTTTTGGCTATTATATTTGAGGCATTGAATTTACTCCACTAAGGTGTCATTGCCTCTAATGTGGTTGGTTCTTACATTGGCATAGGAGCAGTAACATGGGTCATGCGTGACCTTCTACTATGACTAATTGTAATATGCACACTGAAGCACTACCCGTTCTGTGCGTCTATGACCTCTGAGCTGTCTGTCCCCTTCTCTGCATTAAAGTGCATCTAACTCTTCTGTTTACAAGCTGCCAGTTAGCTGTAAAAAGGTATTCCTACTCCTCTTCCTCCTTCCTGTTGTTTTTTTCCCCTAAAGTCTCCACTGCATCGTCTCTTGTCCTCTCGCTTTCTATTCCCTAACCTCTTTCACACAAACACAGACTAGTCCTGTCTGGTAGACAGTTTATTCTAAATATGAGGTTTTAATAAATAAAAACTTTTTTCTGTGCAACAAAGACATTTTTGCAGAATGTACAGGTTGTTCTTCCATACAACTAAAGTAAACTGTTTAGGAACGTGAAGTGCTTAAACTAAAACAAAATGACCAGACAAGCCCCATAAAAGCTCATATATGCTTTTTTCCTAGTCTTCTAAGGCTGTACAATGAAAATTAAGTTGGTGTGCATGGTTTTATGGTGCTTGTGTGAAAAAAGTGTAAAAAGTGCACTTAATTTACACTTATGTCACACATTAATAAAGTGAACCACAATACACTTTTGTTGCATTGAAAAAAACTGCTTGGACATTTTGCAAAACATCTTTTGTGTTCACAACGGTGAGTAAATGATGATAGAGCTTTTTCAGATTTTGTGGTTTGTACTGCACTTTGGAATGAGCCATTTCAGATATTTTAGTTCATTTATGGCACATATCTCTGTGACTCGGTGCAGTCTGTGTTTACATTGTAAGTCATTTCCTCCCTGTCATACAGCTTCTGGCAGACTTCACAGAAAATGACAATGCATTAGAATTACTCAGAGACACATTTAAAAGATTTTGACCCAAACATTTGGGTCAGCTGGTCCCTTCTGCCCCAGTGTAAACCTACTAACTAAAAACTGCACATGTTTTTGGCAGGTATCCCGGTTGTAGAGCCTCGTGTTACAGTCTGTTCAGTACACAGTACAGTGTTTGGCTTCTCCTGCTCTTCATTTCACACTTTCATACCTCTCCTTCTCTTTCCATCCTGGCACATTCTTCTTCCCTCTGTTATTTGTTTTCTATTTAAGTTGCTCTTTTGGTCCATGCAGAAGGATGCGTGAACAATGATGCCTTAATGGTTTGGTTTTGTCTTGCTTTTTCTGATGTCAATTTCTGACATTCTCGATAACAGCCATTAAATGGCTTTTTCTCTTGTTGTTTAGGTCATTGACCCAGTAGCCCCCAGATACACCGCCCTTCTAAGCTTGCAGGTCGTTCCTGTCTTCATTTCTGAAGCCAAGGAGGAGATGAAAGAGATTGCCAAACATCCCAAGGTAATAAATGCTACATACATATAACATTTGTTTGACAGAGACATTATTATCAGGAGAGAATTCCACAGTAAATTCCAAGTAGTCCTGTTTGTGGTTAATTGACATGTTTGCTTCTCTATAGTTTTGTCCTTCCACCCAGGCTTTGTTTAACTGGGCCTTCTCAAATAAAAAACATTTTTAGTCAAAGCTTCTGTACTTTTTAGAATGCTGATGTGGGATTGAAGCAGGTGTGGTACGGGCCAAAGGTCTTTATCGAGGGCGCAGATGCTGAAACATTTACAGAGGGCGAGATGGTCACCTTCATCAATTGGGGAAACCTTATCATCACCAAAATACACAGGTAAAACCATTTGTAAAACATGTTAGAGGCACAGATGAGCACAGTGCGTAAAGAATAGTTTACTCAAAAATGTAAACTAAGAATTTTCTCTCCCTCATGTAATTTCAAACTTGTGACTTATTTCTGCAACCTTCTGTTTGCACTATTGCAGTACTAAAGCTTTTTTTGACTTTGTGTCTGCAGGGACAGCAGTGGGGTGATTTCTTCTCTGGAGGCCCGTCTAAACCTGGAGAACACAGATTATAAGAAGACCACTAAGATCACCTGGATAGCTGATACTGCCCGTGCCCCCCTCGTGCCCACTGTATGCGTGAACTACCAGCACCTCATTACCAAACCAGTCCTTGGCAAGGATGATGATTTCAAAGATTACATCAACAAGAACAGCAAGGTGTGTCATGATTAGATGTTGTGTGTGTACGTGCTATCACAAAAATCGGTGCAAAACAAGTCACTTAGTGTGAAAATTGTTCACATATGCAAGTAATTTACTTTCATTGTATTGGGCTGCTTGTGTATATTCAACTATGTAGATAAATTCAGTAGATATGGTACAGGCAGACAGCTCTTTTTGCCCTGTGTCTAACTATTCTATTATACTTTCTAGATAGAGGAAAAGATGCTGGGTGACCCTTGCCTAAAGGAATTGAAGATAGGTGACATTATACAGCTGCAGAGGCGGGGCTTCTATATCTGTGATCAACCATATGAGCCAATCAGGTTACATTTATAATTCATTTTTACAAATCTACTGTAACGATAAAGCTTTTTACCAGAAACATACTTCATGCAAGTACAGAGACAGGAGTAGTTGAATATACGTGATGTGTTCTTGATTTGCTCTAACGATAGGTATTCAGGGTTCAGGTATTTGCTGTAAACATACTGACTTAAATATTCTTTCGGAGAAAGTTTAGTCAATATAAAAAAATATATGTGATACAAAAATGCTTTGACATGACTGTAACTGGCCTGGACCAGAAGACTAACCATAGAAGAAAACAGTTTTTGAATTGTCGTCTCAAACATTTTGAAAGGTAGCAAGGCGTTGACCTTGCATAGGTGGAAAAGTCTGTATTTACATACCTACCTAGAGAATGTTTTGGGCATTAAATAATACTGTTGATTTTTGTTTGATAGCCATTAATCATGTCTCATTTGTGGTTTGTTGTTTGACCTTGTTTAGTCCTAACAGCTGTAAGGAGAGTCCCTGTGTCCTGCTCTACATCCCAGATGGACACACAAAAGAGATGCCCACAGCTGGTTCCAAGGACAAGAGCAAGAGCCAGACATCTGCTAAGCCTGTAAGGAATACTGTCTATTCAGAATATCTGCCGCCATCTTTGTCTTTTAGTTTAATGTATTTAAGAAAACAAACTTTATTTGTACTGTTTTTCCTTTTGCTAAAGACTGCGTCCAGCAAAGCCAAACCAACTCTAACAACCAGTCCCGCATCAGCTGGTTCAGGAGATGCTTCTGCCCTGTTCTCCAGCATTGTGGCTCAAGGAGACCTGGTCAGACAGCTTAAGACAGATAAAGCCCCTAAAGACCAGGTGGACTCTGCTGTAAAACAGCTTTTGGCCTTCAAGTCTGAGTTTAAACAGCTGACAGGACAGGAGTACAAGCCTGGCATGGCCCTGCCCACTTCAGCTCAAGTAGTTAAGAACTCTGCCCCCACCCCTGCAGCAGGAACTCCAAGTTCTACTTCTTGTCCTTATACTCGTGTTGCTGAACAAGGGGAGGTGGTTCGGAAACTGAAGGCAGAGAAGGCACCCAAGGTGTGTATGTAGCACTGTTCACAAACCTAGTAAGCTGCTCACATAAATGTCATTTTTTTAAAAGTTGTTGTAAAAAAGTCATCAGATGGATGGAATGGTGGATAGAGAGAAATAGTTGGTAGAAATATTGTTTTATTATTACATACTACATGTATGTACCAAAAAATTTGAATATCGAGGGAAAGTCCATTTGTTTCAATAATTTGTTTCAAAAAGTGAAACTTGTATGTTATATTAGTTCACTACACACAAAGTGAAATATTTCAAGCCTTCATTTGTTTCAATTTTAGTGATTATGGATTAAAGATGAAAAAAAAAAACAAATCCAGTATTTCACAAAATTAGAATATCATGACAAAGTTCAACATTGTAGGCTCCCTGTGTCCTAATCTAGTCAGCTAATTAACGCAAAACACCTGCAAACGTTTCCTCAGCCTTTAAATTGTCTCAGTCTGGCTTAGTAGGCTTCAGAATCATGGGGAAGACTGCTGACTTGACGGTTGTGCAGAAGACCATCATTGACACCCTCCATAAGGAGGAAAAGTCTCAAAAGGCAATTGCAAAAGAAGCTGGATGCTCACAGAGCACAGTATCGCAGTATATTAACAGAGTGTTAAGAGAAAGGGAAAAATGTGGCCGGAAAAGGTGCACAACTGACAGGGATGAACGTAGCCTTGAGAGAGGATTGTCAAGCAAGGGCGGTTCAGAAATCTGGGGGAGCTTCATATAGAGTGGACTGAGGCTGGTGTCAGTGCATCAAGAACCACCACATACAGACGTCTGAATGACATGGGCTAGAGCTGTAGAATTCCATGCGTCAAGCCACTCCTGAACTAAAAACAACATCAGAAGCGTCTGTGCTGGGCTAAGGAGAAAAAGTACTGGTCTGTTGCACAGTGGTCCCAAGTCCTGTTTTCAGATGAAAGCAAATTTTGCATTTCATTTGGAAATCAAGGTCCCAGAGTCTGGAGGAAGACCGGAGAGGCACAAAAGTCAAGCTGCTTAAAGTCCAGTGTGAAGTTTCCATAGTCAGTGATGGTTTGGGGAGCCATGTCATCTGCTGGTGTGGGTCCATTGTCTTTTATCAAGTCCACAGTCAACGCAACTGTCTACCAGAACATTTTAGAGCACTTCATGCTTCCTGCTGCTGACAAGCTTTTTGGAGATGATGATTTTATTTTCCAGCAGGATTTGGCACCTGCCCACAAAGCCAAAACTACCAGTACCTGGTTTAATAGCCATGGAATAACTGTACTTGATTGGCTGGCAAACTCGCCTGACTTAAACCCCATTAAAAATCTATGGGGTATTGTCAAAAGGAAGATGAGGGAACAGAGACCCCGAAATGCAGACGAGCTGAAGGCCAATATCAAAGCAACTTGGGCTACCATAACACCTCAACTGTCTCAAAGGCTGATCGCTTCCATGCCACGCCACCTTGATGCTGTAATTAGTGCAAAAGGAGGCCCAACAAAGTACTGAGGACATAATACAGTACATTAACACACTTTTCAGAAGGCTAACGTGTTTAAGATCCTTTTTTTATTGGTCACATGAAATATTCTAATTTTGTGAAATACTGGATTTGTTTTTTTTTGTCTTTAATCCATAATCATCAAAATTGAAACAAATAAAGGCTTGAAATATTTCACTTTGTGTGTAGTGAACTAATATAACATACAAGTTTCACTTTTTGAAACAAATTATTGAAATAAATGGACTTTCCCTCGATATTCTAATTATTTGGCACATACCTGTATTAAAAAGTATCAATCAATTGTTCGGTTTAAAAAATTTACCATATACCAATCTTTTTGTTTTTTTACTTGATACTTTGAATATTGAATAATACTTAAAATATTAAGTTGCTATCTTAGCCACATGAAAACACAAACTTTAATTAAATGTAGAGTTATTTAGCACCTATTTAGAGTAGACTTTCTGCTCATTAAGTTTCATTTATTTTTTAATAACTGCCTGTGAAGCAAAGATGCAGCAAGACAGCTTACTTGATATTTCAATAGTTTATATAATTAGGAGATTAGATCTGTCTTTTAAGTGCACCAGTATTCTTTAATTATTTTTGGTGAAGTTGGATAGTAATTCTTCACCATGTCCACATCACAGGACCAAATAGATGCAGCAGTGAAACAGCTCTTGGCTCTTAAAGCGGAGTTCAAACAGCTTACTGGTCAAGACTACAAACCAGACATGGCTCCACCCACAACTTCCTCATGCCCTGCCTCTTCACCTGGAGCTTCTCCATCAGCTCCAGCCAAGTCTGCTAGCCCATCAAGCTCCTCTGACCTCTCCCCTGTGGCCATTTTCGAACATGTATCTCAACAAGGAGACCTTGTGAGGAAATTAAAAACAGACAAGGCACCCAAGGTTTTTATTATTATTATTTGGTTTGGAAAAAATCTTTCAAATTCAAATCAGTGGTATAAGGCAATCTTTCTTTGCAGGCTCAGATAGATGCTGCTGTGAAGCAGTTGCTGAGTCTTAAAGCTGAGTACAAGAAGCAAACCGGACAGGAGTACAAACCAGGTGAACCTCCTTCATCTAGCCCTGCCCAACATCAGGCCAGTGTTTCCCAACCTCAATCCAGCACCTCCCCTCAGGCTCAAGCACTGTTTGCAGATATATCCCAACAGGGGGAGCAAGTGAGACGGCTCAAAGCAGAGAAAGCTCCTAAGGTTTGTTTTCTTTGTGAAGTCAGTTTAGGGGGATTAAGAGATGTTGTACTTTGTTTGTGTAGAAACAAAGTTTATCCAAAAAGTTTACCAAAAAATTTAATTACTGCAATCATTTACTCCTCATTCTAAACCCATATGACATTCTTTCTTACATGTAACACAAAAGGACAGGGAAATGCCATATACTGCTTTGTTCTGTGCATCATGAATATTTGAATATACATGAATTTGTAGCCTATACGTATGTTTGTAAGTCAGTCATAAATTGGTGACTTATATAGCATAAACATAGGTTTACCTGAACAAAACAAGCATATTAAACAATACAGTCATATTATTAGACACTGAACATGAACACACAACTGTCATAGCCACCACACCCATCGGTGAATTACTTTATTAACACCAGCTACAGGAGAGAGAGCTTATGCCAGTCTTGTCAGTGCATGAGCAGCCAGTCACTTACCAGCATGAATCACCAGTTTATGCGACTTTGCTGAGATTGAATACAACCATGTCAATTGTATAGATGTGTTTTTTTTAAAAGCTGACTGTATATTTAATATGTGCGTATTAAATATACAAATTAACTATATATTGTTAATGTAGCATAATTTTACGCTTGTGATTCATTTGTTTAGGAGCAAGTGGATAAGGCAGTGAAGACTCTGCTTGAGCTAAAGGGTCAGTATAAGGCTCTCACTGGAGAGGAGTACAAGCCTGTAACAACACCAGGAGGAAACACAGGCGGAGAAAACAAGAGCCGCAAGGAGCGAGAGAACAAGTCTGAGAAGCAGGGAGGAGAAGGAGGAGGAGGTGGAGGACGCAAGCAGCAGAAGGGAGGAGAGAAATCTCAGGGTCAAGAATCTGGAGCAGGAGGAGCAGGAGAGGGTCAGGGTCCAAAGAAACAAACACGGTGAGAGACTTGACCTGTCTGGGTGTGTATTAAAGTCTTTAAAGCCAATTAAAGTATATAAAATCATAATAAGTGCTTTGCTGATAGTTACATACTGAATCAGAGGCTTGAGAAAGTTTTGCAGTTGTTTTGGTACTGCCACAACTGGTTCTGTTCTCCAAGACTACACTTCAAACACTGCAGTTCTGTCTGAAAGACTTTTTGGATTGTCAGCTGTGTTTGTGAACACTTCACTGATGTTTCAAAGATACTGAATTGCGTGTCAGAAATGTTGTTTGTGTAACAGCAAAAACAATAGATTTATTTGCTTTGTTTCTAAAATATAGCCTGGGACTTGAGGCAAAAAAAGAAGAAAACCTGGCGGATTGGTATTCGCAGGTACGCAGTGGTGTTGTTAATTCACAAGTTACAAGTTTACATGATCAAACCATTCAGTGAGTTGTCACTCTGCCTTCACACAACTCTGTTTTCAGGTGATCACCAAGGCTGAGATGATTGAGTACTATGATGTCAGCGGCTGTTACGTGTTGAGGCCCTGGTCTTTTGCCATCTGGGATGCTATCAAAGAATTCTTTGACCGAGAGATCAAGAAGCTGGGTGTGGAGAACTGCTACTTCCCCATGTTTGTTTCTCAGGCTGCCCTGGAGAAGGAGAAAACCCACATCGCAGATTTTGCTCCAGAGGTGAGAAACTGGAAGGGATGAGGGACTGTTTTCTGTTGCTAGGCAACGTAATATTGATGCAGTAATATAAGATTCAATTACTGTACAGTGTGTTCACTGCTTCAGATCAAGGCTTCAAATTTGGCTTGTCCAGTTAAATTTTATCCTGTTATTGTATCCTGTTTTATTAAAATAATGAATTAACCAATCAGGATCATGAAGGTGTAAAAGGTAATGTTTAGATTAATCCCAATTACATATTTTAATCAATCTCATAATTTTTATTGTTTAATGAAATGTACCTTGGGTCACTTTTTTATGCAACAGTTTACACTAAAAAAACAGTTGTATATTTCTGCATCAATTCATCATTCCATCTATCTCAGTTCTTCTTACTAACAGACAGCTGTTTTGGGACATTGTGATCAGTGACATGAGCTCATCTGGATAAAAAGTTTAAAACGTCAATTTAAACGTGTTAATGGCTTTGTGTTAATGTGATAAATTAACTAAGTAAGGGCAGATCAGGGTCTAGAGAGATAAGGGAGATAATTATGATTTGTGGCATAACTCAAAGATTTCAACTTAATCTGCTCATTCTCATTAGGTTGCCTGGGTGACAAGATCAGGAAAAACGGAACTGGCTGAGCCTATTGCTGTGCGTCCCACTAGCGAGACAGGTGAGCAGTGTTGCTTTCCTATTACAAGTAGCTGAAGCAATTGGATCAGACTCTTACCTTATCTTTAACTTTTCTGTCATGTTGTTGCAGTAATGTACCCTGCTTATGCCAAGTGGGTCCAGTCACACAGAGACCTGCCAATTAAACTCAACCAGTGGTGCAACGTTGTGGTCAGTTTCAGGTTTTATCTTGTACACTTTTATCCCTTTACCAACATGTCTGTAAAGCATCAACTGTCATAGCCATGCCCCTTTTATCTCTTTAAAGCGTTGGGAGTTCAAACACCCACAGCCCTTCCTGAGGACCAGAGAGTTCCTTTGGCAGGAGGGACACACTGCATTTGCTACAAAGGAAGAAGCCACAGAGGAGGTTAGATGTGGTTCATGATTACTGAACTTCCTATTTGTATACTAATTAGAAAGTCATTATACCATGTTATTAATTCTTTCACTCTTTATCTTCCATGTGTGAAGGTTATGCAGATTCTGGACCTGTATGCTCGGGTGTACGAGGAGCTCATGGCCATCCCTGTGGTCAAGGGCAGAAAAACTGAGAAGGAGAAGTTTGCTGGAGGAGACTACACCACCACTGTGGAAGCTTACATCTCAGCCAGTGGCAGAGCTATTCAGGTATGCCTTTTTGATTTTCAAAAGCTCCCCAGCCCTTACTTATAGTAGTACTTGCAAATACAAGCGTCACTATTACTATTGCTTATAGAGATTTGAAAGTATACAGTGCATGCAATGTAATTTTTGACAACAGTGTAAGCAAGCATTGTATGTGCATGGATTGGTTCTGTTACTTTTCGTAGCAATCAGGCTTGCAACATTCACTTCATAGCTACAAATTTTGAGCACCAGGTTTTGTCTGCATATTTCAATAATGTGTGAGAGAAAATTTGTCTTCCCAGACCTAAAGAATGAGTTGTTGAAGTTTTAAAGTTCTGTAGTAAGCTCAGAACCTGCTGTCCCTGTCACTCCTTCAGGGGGCCACATCTCATCATCTGGGCCAAAACTTTTCCAGGATGTTTGAGATTGTCTTTGAAGACCCTAAAAAGCCAGGTGAGAAGCAGTTTGCCTTCCAGAACTCATGGGGCATCACAACACGGACCATTGGAGTCCTGACAATGATTCATGGAGACAACATGGGCCTGGTGCTGCCACCCAGAGTGGCATGTCTACAGGTATGCTGGACGTCCATTCTTCTTAACTATTAATGCGACCTTCCTTGTTTTTCTCTTTAATAATGAATTGTAACAATGGACATAGACTTATACACTCTGTTTGACAGGTGGTCATAATTCCTTGTGGCATCACAGCCACTTTACCAGAAGCAGAGAAAGAGTTACTGTTGGCCCAGTGCTCCAAATATCTTACTAAACTGCAGCAGGCTGATATCAGGGTGAAGGCTGACCTACGTGATAACTATTCACCTGGCTGGAAGTTCAACCATTGGGAGCTAAAGGTATGGAGGGTCTCTTCTGAAGTGTGACTGCACCAAAGCATAATGGCTTGAAGCCTAAATCTGAAGTCTGACTTCCTTCCGTTTTCTGAATGCAGGGGGTGCCAATAAGGTTGGAGGTTGGGCCAAAGGATTTAAAGCAGGGCCAGTGTGTGGCAGTAAGGAGAGACACAGGAGAGAAAATCATCCTACCAGAGGCTGACACAGAGATGAAAATAAGGAACCTCCTGGAAGAGATCCAGAACAACCTCTTTAAGAAGTACAAAATAACATCTGCTACTAGTGGAAGACATTATTTGTATAGAAGTCACAGTGAGGGGTTTACTTTAGAATAGTCAGACATAATATTCAAAAATGACAGGTTGTTGTTACAAAAACATTTGTACACA
This sequence comes from Botia almorhae, assembly GCA_036877575.1. Classification (NCBI taxonomy): domain Eukaryota; kingdom Metazoa; phylum Chordata; class Actinopteri; order Cypriniformes; family Botiidae; genus Botia; species Botia almorhae. Next base: position 14,459 of record JAZGTJ010010436.1, read on the forward strand.
CCTTTGTCCAGTCTATCAGGAAAAAATCTATAAATACATACAGATTCTTGGTTGCATAACATTCTAGTACCTCACCTGTTTTAACCCCATTGAAGAGTTTCCGTCTCTGGTGGCCAGATATAAAAAGATTTTTTTCCATGTTTCAGGGCTTCTAATGACTTAAATACACACATGGTTGCGGCAGATAGTATGGAACAATTCCAGAAAGATCTGGACCAGGGAAGAGTAAGTAAACAGTATACAGATCTTTGTAAAGTAAACAGATCTTGGTGAAAAATAAATAAATAGAAAATGAAACTTTTATAACGTTTCTCACAGATTGTACAGATTCCCTTCTGTGGAGGCATAGAGTGTGAGGACTGGATAAAGAAGACAACAGCCAGGTTAGTGGCTACTTAATTCACTATGCTTTATGGGTATAAGGGTATTTCTCTGGTGATAACCAGTATTTGATTACATATTACATTGTACGCTTACATACATGCAGACATGGGTAATATTAACTTGTCTCTTTCTGTGTCTGTCCCCAGGGATCAAGATCAGGAGCCTGGTGCACCTTCAATGGGAGCCAAGAGTCTGTGCATTCCCTTCAAACCCTTGAAGACCCTGCAGCCTGGTCAGATGTGCATTAGTGGCAAAGAACCCGCCCAGTACTACACGCTGTTTGGTCGCAGTTACTGAGAATCTGTCATTCTAATCTACACCAAACTAGTGGCTTCCCTTTTTAACAAATGCACTTGCAAGATTTGTTGTAACTTAGGACATCTTTCATCTTTAAACTCAAAACACCGCTATATACTACATTTTAAAGAAGCCTCCTGTATTTTTCTGCCATATTTTTATTAGCTTAATAGGCAGTTTTGGGCTGAGAATAGGTTTTTTTTGTGGCTGTTCCAAACTTTTGCACATCTTCGTCCTTGACAACTGTAATAAACTAAAACTGTCCATAATAAAGGGATTCTTTCTACCATTTTGTACCCTCTGAGATATTTGTGTTTGGTTTGTTAATAGGGAATCACCTGACCTTTCTCTTCAACACCAGTTGACCTGATTGTGGTTTAGTTAGGTGGCATTTGGGAGCTCAAAATGGTTGCAATGGAGATGAGTAAACCTTTGCTGTGTTTGTATTTTTTCGGTCTGTTGTTGCCCAAGATTTCTTTGTTTATAAGACTAATCCTCTTTGTAAACTAAGGCCTTAAGTTTCTGTTTGCCACTAGCTGGAAAAATCCAGTAAGATTTATGCAATGATTATACAACATTCCATTCACCAAAAGATGCTGACTTAGGTTAGTGAAACCTGAAAACTCAAAAAGCAGGTTAGTAAAAGTTTGCCATTTTTGCTAATTGGTCAATCTGATAATGATTTCAGGTTTCCAGTTAGTCAAATATCAGGTAAATGTATTTCCTATTTGGTCTTTCAATACTTGAAAAGCAGTTCTCAGTGTTACATTGAAGAATATTGATTTGTGTAATATTTATATAAGTCCACAGTATTTATTGGCTATAACAAGACATTTGAAAATAATTCAATATACCCTTAACATCAAACAGTATAATTATCTGCATAGTTCTGCTTTTATAGAGTTGGGAATCGGAAGCGCATTCAGTCTGTCAAGAAAATTTCTTGTGGGAATTTGTTGCAGCACACAGTGCATCGCCAGGACGGAGAGTGCTTGAGGGGTTTTTCCAACGAGAAAGTCATAGCCGCGTGGTCCAAGAACTGGTCTCCAGTATTCAGGGGCGATAATCAAGCACTCTTTCATCTTAAACTGCGCCTTTCCTACGAACATAAGCAAAACATCGAGACATCGTAGCTTTTTTAAAGCGTTTCCTTTAGAGCTTCGAAGATGCTCCAGCAGTAAATCTACTGGAGTAAGTCCGGTCTTATCCTCAGCTTGAGCAGGCGCTCCATATCTCAGCAGGGTGATCATCATTCCTACATGCAAAAGCTCACAGGCTATATGCAGAGGGGTCTTACCATTATCAGAATTTACACATCCGCGCAAAACAAGCTCACTATTTAAGCTAGGACGTTGCTGTGACAATTCCAGCAGCAGATTCAGAATTTCCATCCTGTCGTATCGCACGGACAGCATCACATGAAGGACGACAGCTGGGCACTTGCAGTGGCTGCTCGTCTGCGTCAAGTCTTCTGGAAAATGATGCACCAGATATTTTGCATAGACTCTATGGTCATGTATTATGGCATAAACCAAGGCATCTGTTGGGGAAACCGCTGTTTCCTTACAGTACAACTCGGTGAGGCGCATGTTCTCCAATTCCCATACTGGACCAAAATCCCGAACCGCCCGATAGTAGCGGACAGATAAAAACATCTGCTGTCTGCCCCTCTCCATAGCCTTATATTCATTCATCGCCGTTATCACCTGAATTATAAAAGTGATCTTAAAAATTCGAGCTTAAAACGCCTCACTCGTCGTTGTAAACATGGTCGTTTGGCTTGCTGGCTGCATACTGAAGGGCATTCACAAAATGCTGAGTAATGCAAACCGGTCAGTGTTGTTTCAATGTGCTGAATGGTTGGCACTGCCTACAGAAATGCTGCGGAGACTCATCTCGATTTAATGTATTTTGAAACCCCACACAATAACAAACGTATCTGATTTGTAACAGCGTTTTTTTTCGAAACGTTCCATAATGATAAAGCTGCAAATTTGACCTATAAACTCAAAGTACCTGGGCTGGTCGTGTGTTCATACAGGTGTGGACATCGCTCGCTCCGCCTCTTTGTGTGACGTCAGGTATTGGACAGAAAACTGCGGAAGCGCTACGTGGATAAACTATTATATCAACGTTTTAATAGTTGCTGCGGTTTGTCAAAAGGGTAAGTGGTCTGTTGTTGTTTATTTGGATTGTCTACATAGGACGTCTAACTGCGGGTTTAGAGAATATGTCGCGTTTAAAGGTTTGTTTGACTGACTTCTAAATCGTTTATGCTATGAACATTAAACAGAGCTATTATACCTGGTTTTAAAAAAATTATTGGTCTGAGGTGGGAACCTTTGTAATATGTTTCTGAAACTTTTATTAAACTGTGTCGTCCATACATAAATCATTAGGTTTATATAAATAAAATGACGTTTTAAACCGTTTTTCAGATGGTTCCGTTTTTTAGTATTGTATAGTTTGTAAAGCACATTGACAATCAAATGTGGGGATATACCTGTCAAATTTTACTATTTTGCACATTTTCTTAAAAATTAAAATGAACAAGTCTATGAAAAAAAGAGTATGAGAACTATGTAGTGATCTAAAATGTCTCTATAAATCAAAACCAATTTATAATTATTCTTTAAAGTAGCCACACTTGCCTAGATTATAGCTTTGCACACTTTATCTACCAATTTAAACATAAAGAGAAGAATGATTTTAAACGGTTTTATAAGAGTTTTAATACATGCTCAATGTTTTTCAAGCCTGTCTAAGAGACAATTTATATTAGCCCACATTGTGAAGATTAGTCAGATGTGTCCAAACTTTTGACTGGTAGTACATTATACTTTGGAATATTAGTACAGCTTATCCAGCAGGCATATCCAGCTGTACATTTAGTTTATTCGTACCATATTTGTAATTTTCATTCCTACTTTATGGATTAATACATTTAAAGGACGTGAC
>JAZGTJ010010437.1:0-18095 GCA_036877575.1 Botia almorhae
TTCCCCGAAAATGTTTTATTTGTGTATGGTCGGAGGGGTCCAATTTCACTGCATGTAAAAGTGTTCGTGACAAATAAAGGCTACTACTACTACTACTACTACTTTTTGCCATGACTAAAGTCTGTATTTTTGAGTGTATATTTTTATACACTTCTTAGCTGAGCACAAACAAGTTTTTATCAAATTTTAACACAGCTGTTTCCCTAAATATTACGACCCTACAGTATATGTTCAAGGGTATTTAGGGTATAAAGGTATAAATTGACTGTCAAATATAAGTTTTTGTGTGTGTGGCAATCAATCGACAGACAATGAACTGTGAAATGTGACAGCTGGTGGGTGAAGTGATAAAATAAAAATAAAATAAAAACGAAGTCGTCAGCATCTACGATGCCCTATCTAAGCTACCCTATCTAGCCAAAAACAAAACATACAGAGGGTGGCACACACTCCTAACCTAGTGTGTCTATACAAAGGAATAAACTGTGAAATGTGGCACACAATGTGTCGTGATGTACTTACCTGACCCCTTTACCCAACACAAACAAACTCACAAGACACAATTATCATAACAAGAAATATAACGAAAACGGGTTACTCACAACTAGGGGAGCTGACGCGGAACTAACGTTTTGACGCTATGTTGAGATCCTGAAGCATAAATATTTCGAAACACTGGTCAGAAGTGTGATTCAAAACATCAGTGTCATGACTATGGCTAAATGAAGCTGCATACCAGACAGCTGGTATACCTGCATATATATATATATATATATATATATATATATATACATACATGCAAACAATCGCGGAACATCAATAACATATATATAACAGATAAACACGCATATATAAATGTACATAAATCAAGGCATTAAATGCATTATACAGAGCATTAATAAGCGCGCAGAGATGAGCATTCACTAAACTGTCTACCTGTATGCAACACTGTAAATCAGTCTGTGTGCCACAACTTTGGTTCCTAGGACAGGCTATCGTACAATCTGACTGACCATGCATCACTGATAAATGTCACCTTCAGGAAGAACTATTGAGGTGCTGGCGGTTATCTGTTACATTAAAGAATGTCGTTCCCTCAACATAAGGAGTAGATAGATATCGTTAGCGAGTACTGACAGCAAGTTTCTAGGGAAACTCCTTAGTGAATGTGTGTGTGCCAGCCTTCAAAAGGCAGTAAACACTCGCAGGAGCCACTCGTATGCTGATTGCTCCAGCATGTATCTGTATTTTCCGGTGATATATGGGCCGTCCCGCTGTTTCACTGCACTGGAGCATGTAACAGGCCAAGTTCCTGCTGTGTCAGTGACAGCCGGCTGCCGTTCGCTTTACATCTAGGTGCACACCCAGAGTTCATCACCAACTGTACCCGTTCCTTGTCCAAACATTTCTTTCCAATGTAATTTGTTTGTTTTTCTTCCTTTTTTGATGTTAAATGCAGAGCCTTTCAGCTAAGTGTCTCAGAATGTCTGTGTGTTGTTATATGACTGATATCATTGGCAAAATAAGAGAGTTGAACCTGATCCTGTTTCCAGTATAGTTATGCTAATATGGCTATTTGGTTCTGATTGGCCAGTTTCCAGAGAGACACGTGTTTGACTGTGTGTGGGATCAAGGTGATTTGTCCTGCTGAAAACAGAAAGGCATTTTGTCCATGTCCATCAATCTCTGTCATCTCTCATTGGCCCTGATTCACTGGCCCAAGCCGCTTTGTCCACAGATACAAGCCCCAGAGGCCTCATCACATCTGCCGTGGTTAAATGATGCTGATGTGTCTGTGATTTAAGGTGAAGGCATTGGGATATTAGAATGACATACTGTATATAGTATAAAGTAAAGGGACATTAAAGGGTCCATAAAAAATTAATACAGTTTAAATGCGCTTGGAATTAGCCAAGAGATATGTTTATTAGCCAAGGTATGTTAAATCCTTATATATCTATATATTTACATGATTATGCAGAAACCCTAGTGTAGGACATTGCTCTATAAAAAACTGCACTTTAAAACAGGTAGGCTATAGTAAAGGTACTAACTGTTCAAGGTGAAGATGACCTATCAAAAAGAAACACTGTTCTGCCACAGTGATATTAAGAACTGTAAGGGGAGGGAGTGATGGGGGTTCCTTATAAAGACCATTACATCTCCTAGTTTAGTTAACCCTAACCCTGTCATCTCCAAACTTCAACAAGGGTCTTTTAATAATACATCAATATCAATATCTCTCATATATCTGTTATTTACTTTTTGAAATGGTTTATTATACTTATTGTTTACTTATGAAATTGTTTATGTATACCAGGGCTGTGCAAAATTCAGAATTTAATTCAATTTAATGAATGAATTTAAATTTAAAATTGACTCCACCCTACAGGATGTTGAATTAAATTTTAAATTGGAATTACAGGAAGTGGAATTGAATTCATTGCAATTCAGAGAAATTCATTCTTATTACATATCAGTGAGAATGTGATACATTTTTCTCCCAAATGGAAGTACAGACACTAACATTAAGCATACCCTTCTCTTAATGTTAAATAATTAGCAATATCTTCATTTTGAAGTAATCAAATGAAACAATGTTTTGGTAAATGCAATTATCATTCAAGGTACTTTGTAGGGTATGACAAGATATTTACATACAAGTACAGCTAGGTTTGGGAAACTGTTTTGGTTTTCTTTCCAGAACAATAAAGGATCGGCATCCTCAGCCAAACATGGTGTACTCAAGTAAACTGGGAGCTCATGTGAGGCTGTCTTAATTGGGGCAGCAGTTGTTTGAGTCTCCATTTAGGAAAAGAGTCTGGGGTGTTTCCTTGTTTGAGTACTAATGTCAGAGGTGGCACTGACTTTTGGACAGACAGACTCAACTTTTGCAGCGAGGAGATTTTTGATTATGATCTGTTCTTCACCATTACACCAGTCTAGTTTAAATCTTGGATTAAGCATTGCAGCCATCTAAAAGCATTCCATGTCCTCAAATTTTACTAGTTGTCTCTCAAGTGAGGTTTGAAGGTGGACACAAACTTCTCGTTCCCAGTCATCTTTGATTGCATGGCTTAGTTCTCACAAGGAATAACAAAGCTTGATGTGACAGCTTCTCTGCCTGACAGCGGTCTGTGACTTCCTCAAAGGGTTCTAACACCTTACAAAGTTCCTAAATGATTTTTAGTTCATATGCTGATAGTTGAATTGGGCAGTGGAGCTCAGCAAGGACATAATTTGGAACTTTAAGGACTGACCTAAGCATCTTCAAATGACAAGTGCAGCAGATGACATTAGCAGTTTGTAGTTTGTGCATTCCCTCCAGGACCTCTGTAGCATGGGTAAATGGCAAAAAGTGACAAGTTTCTGAACCTTGCCCAGGAGGCGCTTTATTGAGTCATCTAAGACATCACGCACTACCAGTTGGAGACTATGAGCAAAGCTATGAGCAAACCTCTTCTGCATTGACCACTTCTAGATCACAGGTGCCACCCTCCTCATCCTCACTTTCACCGTTAACATAAACAGGTGGAAACAGAGTGAATGCCTTTATCATATTGGATGCATTATCAGCTACAATGAATAACACCTTGTTTTGAATATTGTTATTGGCCAGAACATCATTATAGACTTCATAGACAGCATTATGCTCTGCAAAAAGAAAAAAAACAGGAAATGGCCCGTCATCCCAAAAAAGTACCTCATTGATCAATTTGACCATAAATCGATGGTCAGGCAAATATGGCCAGCTTTTGCCATCAAATTAGCTAGATGTGCTTTCACAGAATCCGAGCGTTGTGGAATAAGGCTCTCTCTGAGACCTCTTCGGGTAGGCATTGTGAATGAGGGTTGGGCCAGTTGCAAGATATTAATGAAATCCGTATTTTCAACAGTAGAGAGGGGGAGGAGACCATTTGAAATTAATGTAACAATACTATCTGTAGGAACCACTTGATATGTATTGGTTGATGACCACTTAGAAGTTGAAGTTGGAGGATAGCTGTCTTCATATTGATTTGGTTGGCTCGTGCCACTGCTGGATGCAGACTCCATCAAGATTTCAGGGTGTTTCTTCTGTAAGTAGAAAAGCCATTCAATATTCTCCTAGTCTAAAGACTGTTCATGCTTTGGATAAAAGTGCCAGCACATTTTTATGTACTTGTAATGAAAACTCTGAGTCGTGAGAATCCATCTGCAGTGTTATTATTCAAGAGTGGTCAAACAGACAATTGTTCAATACCAGCAAACAGAGCAATGGGGATTAGGCAAACTCAGTCAAAAGTCAAAAGGCAGGCAGCAAACAATCAGAAACACGATAGACAATCCAAATACAAACCAGGTAAACAACAGTGAAAAACGCTCTGAAATGTTAGCCGGTGCAAAACGAGACAGTCTCTCAGAGTCTGGGGTTTTAAACAGTAGAGCTGACTGGAAACAGGTGCAGCAAACAGGAAGTGATCAGCCCCAGATACAGGGCCCATGGGAAATGTAGTCCGAATAGAGTTAATACTCAGGAGAGGGTTCCCTCTGGTGGTGCAGAGGAGGCGGAGCGGGAGCCTCCTCCGTAACAATACTACAATTACATTTGTACTGCAAATATTATTGGATTCTCTGCCTCTCTGTAATGCTGTGCCCAAACCCCTGCCTCCAAGGCTACTTTGCTTTCATATGATATGCCAAGATTCATGATTTGGACTTGTACAAGCAAAGGAGAAATAGTGTGATTAGATAGTCATTGTATTTTAAAGTGAGCAGAGTATAAGGTAATACATTACATGATTCAAGTGGTAAGTACAGTGTAATGTATTACTGATTGATTCACAGTTCCCTATGCAAATACATGCCATTGTCATCAAAATAAAAGACAGATTACAAATTTGTAAACTTTCCTTGAGGTGTCGTTTGAAATTTGAGGTAGCCTTTATGGAACCACAGACTGGAGCACTGCAGTAATTGCAGTTTGCTCTGTTGTGAGATTGGCTTACCAAAACGATCAAGCACAGATGTCCTTTTATGTGTGTTATCATTTTGCATATTGCTGTAATTACAAAAATAAAAAATACAAACCAGCCCTGGCCCTGTTTTATAGAGTATGTTTTTAATGTTAATTTGTGGTACAAAAAATAATACAATAATAAAGTATTGTGTACATAAAGTCCATACAATAATATCTGTATGAAATTCATGTAATATGATTGTAATATGTAATCATATGTAATATTATTGTAATAGGGAGTTGTCGTGTCACAGATGTAATAAACATTAAAGCCGTCTTTATCATGGCAGCATTAAAAAAATGCTTTCACTTTAATTAACTGCTGTTGGCTGTTCTTTTGCCGAAGTTTGAACAGATTAATTAGTCCATCCACAACTGGGTCAGTCATATCACTCATATTAGTGAATGACTGGAATATTTTTGGCCAGGAGATTATGTAAACATGCGAATTGTATACGAGGCTTAAGTGTAAACAGGCTGGTCAAAAATTAGGATATGGACTTGAGATTGGATCTGAGCATTAAGATTTGCAGTTTAAACGCAGCCTAAGAGAAAAGTGACACGGTCCCTAAATTAAGCGTGAATAAGAAGCCGCAATACCAAACCGTTGTGTCTTTTAAGGTGTCTTTAAGGCTTTTAAGGGATAGCGTCAATGAGAAGCTGCGAATAAGAAGCTGAATTCAACCTCGTGTTTTTCTCATAGGTTTGTCCTGAGTCCTGATTTTAAAGAGTGAAATAATGTGACAAAATGCAGTAGTCTGATTCAGCAGTAGTCTGTAGCATTGACAAACACAGACACACACAGGCAGTTACCTTCATGACTTTACCTTACCTGTTAACTGGTTGGTGATGTTTCAGTTGTGCAGTGTCTGAAACAGCCCTGTAGATTATACTACCCAGACTAAAGAAAATGTATTTGTATGTGGGAATGTACTGGTATTTACTACGTTGTGGGGACCAAATAGAAATACCAGTGCTTTTTTATTGGATTTCTTTTGTGCCAGATGTGCGCAGAGGTTAACTGTGCTTTACTTTTATTGGCTAGTGAGATTTTAATGAACAGCTCTCTGACCTGAAACTAGACTTAAGGAAAGAGCAGTCTGGAGAAACCAACAAAGAAGAACTCCTTAGTCTAAGGCTATAGAATGCTCCATTAGGCTATATACGGAGCTGCATCCACACACTTCGTAAAGGTGCTTAGCCAAAAAAGGAAGCACTCAATATTGGTAAGCTTCACCTCGAAAGCTTGAGAAACTTCCTGTGTTCTGGCAATATCTCGACCTGAAAGTATGCGGCCTTTAGATCAGTTATGACAAACCAGTCCTCAGCCTTGAGCCTTGACCTTGAGTTGGCATCTTGAATCTGTATCTCCTCTGAGACCAATTTAAGCGACACAGATCTAGAATTTGATGCAGCCCCATGTCTTTCTTGGGAATTATAAAACATTGGCTGTAAAAGCCCAGATCCCTCATGTGAGGAGGAACACGTTCTATAGCTCTTTTTACCAATAGTCTTGAGCTCTTTGGTCAACACTAGGTGCTGCTCTCCTAATACTGTAGCTATTGAAGTGAGGAGGACAAGAGGAAAACTGAATTCTGTACCCTCTGTCTGCTGTACCTCAACAGCCATGGGGATAATCTGGGCATAAACGTTTCCTCTAGGTCTTTGCGGGGAAGCTTGTGCTGCTACGCTGGCATTCTGCTGCTTCCTGTAGGAAGAAGAAGATTTAAAAGAAGAAGAGGCGGATGGACCACCTGACACCGCAGCTACCTGGCCTTGGCAAGGGAGGAGCTCATTGAACACCTTCGAATGCTTCTTAGCCTCACAGTACCCACCATAGAAGTCCCTGAGGTCCAGAGCACTGTAATTTTTTCAGTGATAAAAAGAAAGATGTGAAATAATAGTCTAAAAAGCTGAACTGTATTTTGGTGCTGCCAATACTTTAGAAAAATGCCTACATAACTGATCTCTGACAGTTGGAGTTACTGACCAACTGAAAGAATTAAATTAAAAAAATGTGGGGAGTTAATGTTCACAGATGCTGAGTGAATTTCAGCATGGCTCTCGCTGCTTAAGTTTTAACTGTGAAAGAGTGCAATATAAGTAGCAAATTTTTAATATTTGATGGCTGTTTTCTTTTATGTTAAACAATTGACAGTAATATCCACCAATGCAAACCACAAAACACCATTTTAAATTCAAACTCATTTGTGTGACTCATCTAATGTAATTTGTAATTATCACTGTGATGAGACAAGAAACATTAACAAAACATTACTATTTAATGTGAAAATAAGACGATTAATTAAACACAAAGCAGGAGGTATCATTCTTAGGCCTACCCTACTCAAGTGTGTTTAAAAGTTGATTAGACTATTAAATTAAAATATTATTTTCAAATGACGTTTTACTCTGAGTCTTTTTACGTAAAACATGTTTGTCTCGTCCTAAATTGCTTAATAGAAAATAACCTGTATGTTAAAGGGGAAAAATGTGAATTTCACACTACATGTACAACCTTGGATATGTAATTAGTCAGGAGGGAGTGGCCATGGATGACAAGAAGCTTTGAGCTGTAACTGAGTGGACACTTCCTAAAACTGTTAAAGAGCTCCAGCGCGCTCTAGGTTTTGTAAACTTTTACTGCCATTTTATTTGTTTTAGCTCTGTTGCTTCTCCTTTAATGTCACTCACTAAGCATCAATCAGGTAAATTGTCTTTGAACGATAAAGCAACCAGGGCATTCAGCATTTTCAGACCTTAAAACCCGGTTTACCACCCCTCCGATTTTGCGTTATCCATTTACATTTAAGCATTTGGCAGACGCTTTTATCCAAAGCGACTTACATTGCATTATACTACACATTGATCACTATACATTGAGTATGTGCAATCCCTGGGATCGAACCCATGACCTTGGCGTTGTTAACGCCATGCTCTAACCACTGAGCTACAGGAAAGCTGTATCCAGATCCTGATCTACCTTTCATAGTTGAGGAAATCTGTATCCAGATCCTGATCTACCTTTCATAGTTGAGGACGACGCTTCCAATCATGGTGTAGGTGCTATATTATCCCAACGACACGGTACCCATCCTAAAATGTACCTGTGTGTGTTTTTTTCCCGTAAGCTATCGTCCGCTGAGTTGCCGTGAGTTGCTAACCATAAAACTTGCGCTAGAAGAGTGGCGACATTGGTTTGAGGGGGCTGCACATCTGTTCAATGTCATTACAGATCATAAAAACCGAGGGTACCTCCAGACCGCTAAGCGTTGAATCCCCGTCAAGCTCGATGGTCATTATTTTTCACCCAGTTTGACTTCACTGTAACTTACCGTCCGGGTTCTAAAAATACTAAAAAAAGGCTGACGCCCTTTCCCAACAGTCTGAAGATGCTCAACTTCGACTTTCCTGCAGGAAGCTCAGTTCTAGGTATGTGGGTCCATTCAAAATTCTCAGATTAATCATTTCTGCTTCGGCTCGCCTAGATTTACCTAATAACTATCGTATTTCTCTGTGTTGGAGCTGCTCTGCATCCGCACCGCCAGAGGGAGCCTTTGCCAGAATACTAGTTTCGGACTACACTTCCCATGTTCCCCATGCCTAGTGCTGATTACCTTCTGCTTACACCTGTTACCAATCAGCCGGTTATTTTAACCCGGACTTCGATGAACTCATTGCAATGTCTTGTTTTGCCTAGTCATTTTCCCTTGTTGTTGATCACCTGGTATCGTTTGGATTGTTTATTGTGTTTTGATTGTTTGCTGGCTGCCTCTTGTTTTTGCTTTGATAATGATAATGTAATGTGACATATTTGTCAGATATGGTAACCCCATTCCCGAAATGTGACCTCTGCATTTAACCCATCACCGGTGAGGAGTGAACACACACTGCAAGTTGTGAACACACACACACCCAGAGCAGTGGGCAGCACACTACTGTGCCCGGGGAGCAATCAGGAGTTAGGTGCCTTGCTCAAGGGCACTTCAGTTGCTTCCCCCAAGCACTGGAATCGAACCAACAACTTTCTGATTACAAGCCTGACTCACTTACCAGTAGGCCCCAACTGCCCCCATTACGTTTGGATTATGATTATTGATATTATTTTGATTTTGTCTTGCCCTCATTGTTTTGTTTGCCAGTGTTTAACCCCTTGCCTGTTTTTGACTACCCTGTTAATAAAAGAGTTGCACATGGATCCACCTGTCCATGAGTCTTTGTTACAATAAGCTTCTAAAAGTTTAAAAAAACATTTTTCAATGTGCCTACTAAACCAGTTAAAACTGTATTTCAGTTTAAAGGTAATTAAATACAATACTCTCAGCTCTTTATAACATTTAAAACTTTTATGGAGAATTCCACAGATTTCTATTAAATCAGCATCTCTACATTTATGAAGTACTAATTAAGTGATCACCTGAACCAAATATTATTTAAAGTATAATATAGAAAACTTGGTTATGGTCTTCACTATCCTTCTGCAATAAGGCTTGCTGGATGACAGAAACAATGCTAGGAGAACCTACGAAGTTGAATCAAATAATAACTTTTAATGTCAAATGAGTTGAAAACGAAAGTTTTGAGTGAGGAAAAGAAGGGTTCAATTCAGGCTTCACTAGCAGAGTATACAGTGAGCATCAGATTGCTTCCATCCTTAAAATTTAAAAGACAGCAGTTCATAAGAACAAGGTCAAGCTGCAGATATTGGGGACAACACAACTACAGACTGGTAGAGGGCGAAAACAACTCTCAACTGAACAAGATGACCGCCAACTCTTTCGAATGTCAGTCAAAAAACTGTAGAATTGGAAACTATAGCCCTTGTTGATTCTGGAGCTGCTGGAAATTTTATGTCTTACGAATTTGCCATGAACTATAAAGTCCCCTTATCTGACCCTCATTGTGCCCTAACAGTGGAAGGCGCTAGATGGACATCCTCTTGGAGGAGAGGGTTTCACACGCCAGACCCAACCATTGCATCTAAAAGTGGCTATTATGCATTAGAAAAAGATTAAATTTTACGTAGTTTCATCAGTTTATCATGCCATCATTTTGGGAATGCCTTGGCTTTAACTACACGAACCTATAATATCCTGGAAGGACTGTGAGTTACAGAAATGGGGTAACAAATGTTATGGCAGGTGTGTTCAGAATTTACATCGAAACCATGAGGAGAATCCCGCTAAAGACTCATCTTTACTCATTCCAGAACCATATCGGGATTTAGCTGAGGTATTTAGTAAACATCGAGCCACTCATCTTCCACCCCATAGAGAGGTCGATTGTGCCATAGAGTTAATACCTGGTTCAGTGCCCCCGAAAGGTCGCATATTTCCCCTGTGAAATCCAGAATCAGAGGCCATGAAGGAATATATTCAGGAGGAACTAAAGAAGGGGTTTATCAAGCCTTCAAATTCTCCCGCATCAGCTGGATTTTTCTTTGTGAAAAAGAAGGATGGTAGTGTTAGACCCTGCATTGATTACCGATCTCTTAACAACGTAACCATAAAATTCAGATATCCATTACCTTTAGTCCCTTCAGCTTTAGAACAACTTAGATTTTTACTAAACTTGATCTTCGCAACGTCTACAATTTAATAACAATTTGTGAAGGTGATGAGTGGAAGACAGCCTTTTCTACTGCGTCTGGTCATTATGAGTATCTGGTTATGCCCTTCGGTTTAGCAAATAGCCCCTCCGTCTTCCAAGCTTTTATGAATGACATTTTCAGAGATATGTTAGAGAAGTGGGTTATTGTGTACATAGATGACATTTTGATTTATTCTCGAACGATTAAGGAACACATTATGCAGGTCAGAGCGGTGCTAAAACGTCTGTTGCAGAACAACCTGTTTGTAAAGTTAGAGAAATGCGAATTTCATCAATCAAGTACATCATTCTTAGGTTACATAATCAGTAAGGAGGGGGTAGCTATGGACAAGCGAAAGGTCGAATCAGTTATCAATTGGCCTCAGCCACGTACAGTAAAAGAATTACAGAGGTTCCTAGGTTTGCTAACTTTTATAGGAGATTTATCAGAGGTTTTAGTTCCGTGGTTGCTCCTCTTACTGCTCTCACGAAACAGAACAAGAGTAGATTAGTCTGGTCACAAAAAGCTAAGTTGGCTTTTCAAGAGTTAAAACAACGTTTTACTTCTGCACTCATACTTAAGCATCCGAACCCAGAGTTACAGTTCATCGTAGAAGTAGACACATCTAACACATGTGTAGGGTCCATATTATCACAGCGACAGGGGTCACCTGCCAAAATGTATCCCTGTGCGTACTTCTCCAGGAAACTATCCCCAGCAGAGCAAAATTATGATGTGGGAAATCGAGAACTTCTAGCCATTAAGTTAGCACTCGAGGAGTGGAGACACTGGTTGGAGGGAGCTAAAATACCATTCATTGTACTAACTGACCATAAGAATTTGGAATACTTACGCAAAGCCAAGAGACTGAATCCTCGTCAAGCCCGTTGGGCGTTGTTCTTCACTCGCTTCCAGTTTATGGTCACCTACCCTCCAGGTACTAAAAATGGTAAGGCCGATGCTTTGTCACACCAGGATGAAGAAATCATTAAAGAACCTGTCCCAGAACCCCAGAATCTCCTTCTAGACCCTATAAATTGGGATATTACCACTGAGATCAACAGCCTCAATCGGCAACAACTGCCTCCTAATGAATGCCCTCCAGACAAGACTTTTGTTCCCGAACTTTTGCGCTCGAAGGTAATTACTCTAACCCATAATCTTCCCAGCTCTGGTCACCCTGGTGTTAATGCTACTGTAGAACTTTTGAGGAATCATTACTGGTGGCCTTCTTTAGTGTCTGATACTGTCCAGTATATCAAACAATGTGCTGAGTGTCAAAGTTCCAAATCATCCAAACTATGCCCTGCTGGTCTGTTACAACCCCTACCAATTCCTCAGTGACCATGGTCTCACATAGCCGTGGACTTCCGCAGTCACAGGGGAAAACAGTTATTCTAACCATAATCGATCGTTTCTCTAAAGCCTGCAGATTGGTGCCTTCTCCGCCTGCCTCGACCTTTTGCCTGTTTTTTTGACTGTGATTATATGCTGCCTGCCTTTGACCATGGCCTGTCTAACGTTTCTGATTTTGTCTATTGCCCCTTTATTAAATTATTGCATATGGGAACACTTCTGACCCATTACTACAGGAAGGAAGACCAGCGAATAACACCACTGCATCATCACAGACTATGCTGTTGACCCCATAAGTGTCTTTTTTAATTAATTCCTAGCTACAAATCTGGTGACTTTTTGGACAAACCTTAGCTTTTTTCAGTAGATGGTGGTCCACGTGGTTGTGCGTTGTGTGACAGAAACAAAAAAGGAAAATCTTTCTAGTTTTCTGTTTCTTAAGTATTTTGTAAATGTATCTAAAACACCTGCTATTTTATGTTTAAGACCACAGGAGAGAAACGAAACAGTTGTAAAGTGCTGACACTAGACAGAATACAAATATGAAGTGATGATGTCATGAATTTATTCATTAGCACATCATTTGGTGACATTTAGGGACTTTTCAAACAGGCTTTAGCTGCTTTCCATTTAAAAGCATTATGAACAATGGTGAGAAAAGAGTTGTCACTCAAATCATTCAGATAAAGGTGATTATATTCATAAAAATTCATTCATACAAATTAATCGAATAACTGATCAATTATTCACAATAAGACAAAAATGTGTTGATATAGTGGAGGATGTTTAGTGGTCATTCAGGGTGTGTTTGTATGTGTTTACAGGACGCAGAGTACACCGAGCTCCCTATATATCACAACCAGGACTAGCTGAACAGTGAGATGGCCCAGCAGCTCCTTCTACAGGTGACCCTACACTTGTACCACAGCGCCCACACTTGCAAGAAACACCTGCTCCTGCTGACCCACTTCAGCCAATCCCATCTTAAATGCAGCGACTACATCACTGACACCAAAACTGTGTTGGACAATGGCATCCATATCTGCCAGGTGTGTGTATGAATTTGTGTTTGTCTGTCTGTGCTTTTCTTTTTGTGTGGGTGCTGTGTGTGTGTGTGTGTGTTGTGTATGGGTGTGTATGTGGTTGGGGGTTGTAAACAATTAAATCCACTATTTTAAAGTCTTTTTACATATCTTATAAAACTCTGGTGTGCCAAATAATACTTTAGATTTATTTGTAACTTTGTTAAATGAGTGCCAAACTAAAGTTTACGTGGTGGGTTTATTGAATGCAATACAGCATTGTCAGTGTGACTCCCTTCAGACGCCTATAAATACAGAGTTAGTATAGACACACAATTTCATGTCATTTGCAGTAATAACGTAAATTTTCAAGACCAAGGTCATGTGATCATGTGAAGCCATGTGTGATTTCAACTTTACTTACAAAAAAGCAGCCTAGTTGAGCAGGGGCGCCGCTAAGGGGGGGAAAGTTAGGACAATTCTAAGGGCCCACACCCTTTAGGGGCCCCCAGAGATCTGCTTTATTAGTAATAACACTACTAGGGGGGCCCAACCTTATATTTTGTCATAAGGCCCAAAATTGCGAGCGGCACCCCTGCTGTTGAGCTCTAATCAAATCAGTTTAGCTGATGTTTGAGGAAGAAGTCATAGCTGGAGAAGATTCCCTTCCCTTAAAAAGGTTTGTTATAAAACACGTGTGTGCGTGTGATGGAGGGCTTGCGGCTCTGTTCTCACTGAAGGCATGAAGAATAGAACAGTTGAAGTTGGGGGTCATAAAAAACATGGCTAATGACACAGACCCCTGAATCTTTGTGTCTGAGATTTTCTTTGGCTGGGAGCAGAACAGATTGCCACTGGCAGTCCCGCTCTGCAATGTAATCAGTCTAATTTTAATGGTAGGTTTCTTTTAACAGTGAGAGACAGAATAACAACAAAATAAATCCAGAAAAAAACTATATTAAAAAAGTTGACGATTTGCATTTTAATGAGTGTAATAAGTATTTGACCCCTTCGCAAAACACAACTTAGTACTTGGTGGCAAAACCCTTGTTGGCAATCACAGAGGTCAGACGTTTCTTTTAGTTGGCCACCAGGTTTGCAGGACACCCTGATTTTGAAGTCCTAGCTGTCCTGAGACCAAAATTTTTTTATGATGACCCTGGGACAACAACTGCCTTAGCCAATCAATGTTTACATGCAGAGTCTGCCAAAAAAAATAGTAACACCCCATGCAACTTCAAAAAGAATAAAAAAAACATTGCCCCTGCACCATAATACCAATACTTATACCAAGAGCGCAAGTGAAAAGGTAAGACAATGGCTTTTTAATTTCTCCTATCAATTTCAGCAGTATACTAGTGATAGTAAAATTTATATTACTTTTTAAATTAGCATTTTTTTCCACCACTATAAGTTTAGTTAGTTAAGTTAACCTTATTAGCCGTACAGCCTAGACTAATGTTACGTTAACTTTCTGGCTCCATTTAAAAAAATCTAATACGTTTTTAAATAGATTTTTTTATAGTGTGCCTAGCTATCAAAGGGCTGCAATTAAATACTGGCCTTTTGCGAGCTTATTTTTTGCTTATTTTATTTTCTGATTTATTAGAGCTCACATTGCCGCCACAGCAAATTTTCCTAATATTTCTATCGTTAGCATATACTGTGCCAGTGCTGATTTCTTTTGTGTCGCGTCCAGTGGCATTCAAAGACAAACGCCAGAAATGCAAAACAAAACAGCGCTAGTTTGCACGCCGCAGGGACCATTCAGCTCGGTCCACCAACAGACATTATTTGAGATGCTACTGTGATTCGCTGCGAGATCCAGGTAGAAGCGATTGAGTTAGATTATTTATTCTGTTACATATGTTGACCTCAAGTCATCACTGATTTATTCCGTTACATATGAATATGTTGACCTCAAGTCATCACTGATTTATTCTGTTACATATGAATATGTTGACCTCAAGTCATCACTGATTTATTGTTATATATTGTTGTTATATCAGGAGAAGCAGTGGGACCAGCAGCGTGTAAGTACATTTAGACTTGTCTTTAGTTGTTTGTAGCGCAAAGTGTATTTGTTTTTAATAATAGCTCATGCGAAAGTCGCGTTTGGTCCTGTGCTCCCCCGTGTAAGTTTCAGTAGCTTTTGTTGTGGTTAATATAGGGGTGTGTCCAATTGCCAGGTAAGGTTTATATTCAGAGCACACTCTTAGTTGGCAGAAGAAGCACTTTAGCAAACGAGACCAGCAGCGAGTAAGTACATTTAGACTTGTCTTTAGTTGTTTGTAGCACAGTGGTAGGAAGTGTATTTGTTTTTATCTTGTTTACCATAATAGCTTGTGTAAAAGTCACGTTTGGTCCCGCGCTCCCCCGTGTGAGTTTCGGTAGCTTTTGTTGTGGTTAATATAAAGGCGTTTACTGCTGAATTCAATCAACGCATGTTTCAGGGGAGTATATAAACATTTCCTCATGCATATAAAACTCTCCTCACTTGAAACTGATAGCGCTACTAACACTCTCTGCTCCACTCTAGCATCATGGTAGACATGTATGTCCGCTATCGTCAAGGCCAGCCCATGCCACTCCCTCTGTGGCGCAAGAAAAAGAATACTGCACACCTCATGTCCTATGGCTATCTAGCCATCCTACCATCTGCCCACTCAATCCTATTCCATCTCATCTCTTTCAAGCTATTTCTACAGCAGTCACACCAGCACTTACTCATATACTTAAGACATCTCTTCACACTGGTATTTTCCCCACTACACTTAAGCAGGCTAGGGTAACCCCACTGCTAAAAAAAACAACCTAGATCCAGCACTACTTGAAAACTACAGACCAGTATCCCTGCTTCCATTTATGGCCAAGATTCTGGAAAATATCATGTTCAGGCAAGTCTCTGCCTTTCTCACTCAAAACAACCTTTTGGATAACGACCAATCTGGCTTCAAGAAAGGTCATTCAACTGAGACTGCACTGCTCTCGGTTGTTGAAGTTCTCAGACTGGCTAAAGCAGACTCCAAATCATCAGTTCTTATCCTGCTGGATTTGTCAGGCGCTTTTGACACTGTAAACCACCAGATCCTGCTGTCTACGCTCGAATCACAAGGCGTTACAGGTACTGATCTCCGGTGGTTCAGATCTTACCTCTCTGACAGGTCGTTGAGGGTGTCTTGGAGGGGAGAGGTGTCCAACCTGCAACATCTAGACACTGGGGTGCCCCAGGGTTTAGCTCTTCGACCACTTCTCTTCTCCATCTACATGGCATCTCTAGAATCCGTCATTCAGAAACAGGGCTTTTCCTATCATTGCTATGCTGATGACACCCAGCTCTACCTTTCTTTCCACCCTGATGATCCCACGGTACCAGCTCGCATCTCAGCCTTCCTGACGGACATATTGTGTTGGATGAAGGACTATTACCATCAACTCAACATTGCTAAAACAGGAATGCTTGCGGTTTTACTCAATCCACAATTTTTTCAATCCAGATTGATGGGGCAACCATTACCTCATCCAAGATGATCAAAAGCTTTGGAGTAATGATTGATGATCAACTGAGATTCTCTGACCACATCTCTAGAACCGTTCGTTCCTGCAGATTCGCTTTCATCAGCTGCTCACATCAGATTCAAGGCTCTGATGTTTGCATTCAAAGTGACTACTGGATTCGCACCTTCTCACCTGCTTCTTCGCACTTATGTGCCCTCCAGAAACTTGTGTTCAGCTAATGATCGTCGCCTTGTGGTTTCATCCCAAAGAGGGAAGAAATCACTTTTTCCAGACTTTCACTCTGCCCGGTTGGTGGAATAAACTTCCTAACTCTGTCAGAACGGCTGAGTCTAGCTGTTTTCAAGAAATGACTAAAACCTCATCTATTTCGTCTTCACTTCCTTAACCAATCAACTAACACACCGCCACTACCTCTACTTCTTCTTTTTATTAAAAAAATTAATTAAAAACAAAAAAAAATATCGGCTTCTTACACTGTGTTGGAATACCTGAAACCTGTTCATAACACTTATTCATTGTTGCTCTTATAGTTGTTGAAATTGCTTGTTACAGATTGCATTTGTAAGTCGCTTTGGATAAAAGCATCAGCTAAATGACTAAATGTAAATATATGAATACGATTGTAGCTCCCCCCAGTAATTTCACGAATCTCACGAATTTCACTGGCGATTTTATTGACTGGTTCACTGTAACCAACCAACTCAAGATGCTGTGAGAACTGAATACACACAAATAAAGTAAAAACAGAGAATATAAAGAACATAAAAAATACATGAAATAAATGTCTTTGTAAATCCTTAAGACAGATTTGTTAACTTTAACAACTTAACTATAGTCTTTATACAGACATTGTTCTTTTCCACACAGCAACACAATCCACATCAATCACATGATACAAACGAAAAACGTACTTCATTGGCTGCTTGTTACCAAAAGGAGAACTTTATCTTGCATGTGAAATCGTTCTTAACATCAGATGAGTAGACTATAAGCTTTAGAACATGAACACTCTTTAACTTGCCATGAGCTGCAAACATCTGTCTTCCTGATTCACTCTGTGTCTTTCATAATAAAAGTCTCCACTCAAACAGCTCTTTACTAAGCAGTTTCAAATTAAACGTCTTTAACAAATACTTTTCTGAACTTTTCTGTTTTTGTTTACAAATCTAAGCTGATAGCTTCCACATTAGTATATGCCACATTAGTATATATGTGCCCCTTGTGGGTGCTGAGTTCGTTTCATACAGTCCTCTAAAAAGGAAAAGAAAACATCAGCTGCTGTAGGCCCAAAGCGGTGAGTGGCCAAATCCAGCTCTGAGTTCATTCCACCACAAAGGAACAGAGTTGGTGAAAGTTTTAGAGTGAGATCTGGTACCTCGTTGTGGGGGAACGATTAGATGTCGCTCATTAACTGACCGTAGCTGGTGGGAGGGGACATACAGGGGTTGGACAATGAAACTGAAACACTGGCCAATTTAGTGTTGGAGGTTTCATGGCTAAATTTGCCCAGCCTGGTGGCCAATCTTCATTGATTGCACATTCCACCAGTAAGAGCAGAGTGTAAAGGTTTAATTAGCAGAGTAATAGCACAGTTTTGCTTAAAATATTG
>JAZGTJ010010438.1:0-18095 GCA_036877575.1 Botia almorhae
TATTTAGCTGTCTTTTCTTTGGGACTCAGTCAGCAGACAATCGACCATTCCAATAGATTATTCTTTGAATTATTTTTCCAGAATCAAGTAAATAGGATTTTATTAAACCTTGCTGTGGCTTGGTCCTCAAGATTTAGTTCTGATTTAGTTCTGACCCAAAAAATTTATGTTCGTTAGATGGCTCGTTTCTGTCTAAGTGGACAATTCAAGGTTCGATCGACTTTATGCTGCAGGTCAGACTGTGTAAACTGCTATACAAACCTTTAATGTTTAATATGAAGATCTTGACCAGTAATGATAAAGCTCACAGTATCTGGTCACTCCAACACTGGCTTTGTCCAGACCATACTGCCCTAGTATGAATGGCAGACTACAAGATCTCAAGCCATATGTTTCCCTCTTGCTGTCCAGATTTGTGTCTGATCCATTAGAAAAGAACCTAATGCTTATGGATGTACAGGTCGTTACAGAGAATCAGTCCCAGCAGTGCTGAAATGGTCCAGAGACCCTGGCACAGTTCATAACTACATCTGCTTGATGCCTCTGGTGTACTGCTGCCCACTCCATAGCAGACTGGATCTCTCAGAGGTGTCATTATCAGATAAAGAATCTCTCATTTCCTCCTAGAAATGCACCTCTGCCATCTGTGTGAGCTGCAGCAAGAAATCATGCCTCCTCCACTTTCTCAAATGTGTTGTCATTTTCCTACAATGGTGAAATGGTTTGCTGCTTGTCGCTGCAAACTTTTGCCAGAGTTGTGTTGAAATCCCTGGACACTGAAGGAGAAATTGAAGTTTTGCTTAATATTTGTAGGTACAGTTTGTGTGTTAAGCTTGATTAAGCCCTGCACATGACTGTATACACCAGTCATACCTTTTGTCACCACAAAGGGCACATTTGTTAATTTTGTACCAAGTATCATTGCCGTTGTTTTAATGTTTAGTTTTTTGAACATTCCATAAGTCTTGTTAATTACGTTTCATGTGTTTAGAGATCTTGGGCTCGCAGTGCAGTTTTTGGCTGTGACAAACCAATTTTACTCAGCCTCTGGCCACCCACACTGCTTAATTGATTAAATGTTCACTAATTTGAGTGGCCACTTCTCCCAAACTCTGTTTACTTCTGCTGCTCATCACCAGAGCACAAGGTGACTCTGTACCAGCTTAGCCACATTAGTGGTGCATGATTTAAGGAATTTACAACAGCCATGTAATCAATAGGAAAATCCAAACATCATTAAAGCTGCAGCATGAATACTTCATGATTATGAAATTAACTCTAATCAAAGGGACTGGACATTACAGTCAATTGAACTGGGATCCAAACCATTTTGTCTTGTGTGAATGCAATGTAAAATGAAGTGATCTCGCACTTTTAAAAAGCTTATTGTTATTGTTGTTACATTTTAACACAGAAACAATACTAAACATGAATGATATAATCACAAATGACTGTTCCAGTTAGATGTAGTCAGTGCAGGTACATACACCTTCACATGGCCCGTTGATTCACACACGTGTATCTTAAACCAGTCTCTCCGGTTTTCACAATTTCATGATCACTGATCACAATGCAAAATCAACAAGTATTAAATTTACTTTAGTAATAAGGTTGTAATGTATTCTTTTCTTGAATACACTTGTTTTGCGCATGATGGCAATGATGGTGACCTGTATGAAACTTCATTTCCCACCTACAGTGTTTTCTCCTTCGCTGTTCTAATGTCCAAAACTGTCACTTGGCTAAGCTGATGACATTTTAAACCTTCTGTCTACAGATATCTGGAGTCTGGGGGTCATCCTCTTCATGCTGGTGTGTGGTCAGCCCCCCTTCCAGGAGGCAAATGACAGCGAGACTCTAACTATGATCATGGACTGCAAATACACTGTACCTGCCCACGTCTCCAATGCCTGCAAAGAGTAAGTCACAGCCTAATCTCTGTCTCAGCTCCAGCCGGATCATCTCTGGCATTTTCTACAGCTTGCATGTTAACATTAACATTTTCCTATGGGCTTTGAGAGACAATGGCTTTATGGAGCTTTCCAATGTGCATTAATTCTAAAGAACCAGACCAGTGATGTGGATGTGGATGGTAATAAGCTACCTTAGACAGATTTAAAGTGACCTTCCCTGAATCTTGTTACCTGTCAGGCTTGACATTTTTTCCTTCTTAGAGTTTGTAAAGGTCTCATGTATGTGCTGTCACAATTATGAAATTTTGCTTGCTGTTTATTTGTCGTAAATTATAGTAATAAATGACTTAGTTGTTTGTGTCAGTAACAAATTTAAAGCTTAAAAACAAAATATTACCAGCATTTGTGGCATAAATGTAATTACCACAAAAAATCTAGTTGTCCATAAGTTAAAAAAAGTGAAGCGCTATCTTTAGAGGTGTCAAAACGCTTATGATTGGTTAATTGAGAGTTTGCATTAAATGTGCAATAGACAGGGTCTGTCATGTTTGAAACAGCATGGTTATATAACTGATAAGCTTCAGGCATCTTTACAGAAGCCAGAGTTAACCTCTCATTCACTCTTTTCTCCCCTCCCTCTACTCAAAACTGTGTCCTTTAGCTCACACTCTCTGCCTCTTGTGATTTGTCCTCAGAAACTTGCGATTCAGGCCAGTATGTGTTCATTCCCCAGTTTCTCATCCTGGCTTTGTGAGCGCATGTTTACCGTTAGCATCTTTCAGAACTATTGCCAACAGCTAAAATTAGTCTCTGCTAATATTCTAGCTTAAATGTAATGGCTGTTTACTAA
This sequence comes from Botia almorhae, assembly GCA_036877575.1. NCBI lineage: Eukaryota > Metazoa > Chordata > Actinopteri > Cypriniformes > Botiidae > Botia > Botia almorhae. The sequence continues at coordinate 2,764 of JAZGTJ010010438.1, forward strand.
GTAACAGCGCAGAACACACACATATGCTCACCTCCAGCTGGCGGCTGCTTCCAAAAAGGTTATTTTAGTTTCACTGCCCTTGCACCATTTCTGCAAAAAATTATCCTGGAGGCTTCCTCAAAGTTATTTTCTTGTGTCAAGTGCTGATAATGTTATTTGCACACCGTAAGCAGCATGAACAGCTCGTAAGTCTTTTCATGCTTGCTTTTGATATTTACAAGGTTATCAGTATTTACAGAAATGCATTTAAGCACTTGACAAAAAGTTGTGATGCCGTCAACCGTCTTTATCACTTTTCAGGAAAAAGTGCAACTGTGTGGTGAGTTAAGGAAATGTGTTGGGTCTTGATGTCGGTTCTCTGCAGGACACCATTGTTAGGCTAGTAAAAGTATCTACCAACTAAACATTGTGTGTTAGATGAATAGCTGAGCCACTTTATCTCAGGAATAATCCTGTTTAACCGGTGTCAAATATTTTGACTCATGTCTTCAGAACAATCAACTATTCATTGTTATATGCAAACGACTGTTGGAATAAAACGTTTTTGAAAAAGTTTTTGAAAACGTGACAGATTGTGACCTATTACAAAGTTGTTGCACATTCAAAGTTGCGTCACTATAACTTATGGGTAGCCTGTTTTAGTTAGGCTAGACCTGAGTCATTGTATGATTAATACTTTTAAAGACTAAAGCACTCTTTACTCATGTATTGTTTAGCAGAGCAGCTACACAACTGAGACAGGTTGGGGGTTTCTTCAACATTTAAAATTTGTTAGTGGCAATATTGTATGTCATGGTTGAATACGTTATAACTGAGGGTCAGTTAAAGGGGTGCAAGAAAAAGTTGATTATCAGATTTATTACAATTATTTCTCTAATGATTCTTAACCAATTCTTGAAAATGCAGAAATGATTGAGTTCAATTCAAATCACGGTTGCACTTACGCTAGTATGCTAAGTTCACCTCATGAGATTTTGACTCCTGATTCCGTCAGTCAATTTTTCAAATTTGATTCGGGCTCAAGTTGTTGTTTGTCCATGTTTGTCCAAACGAAAGAAGATTGCTAGGATATGTGCAACTGTGAACATTATTATGTATTTATGTTCTGTGTTTATTGTTTATGCTCTGTTTCTGGTCCACTCAGCTGTGATTTGAATTTGATTTAAATTTTTAAGAATAAATTCAGAACCGTTAGAGAATTTCAGTGCATCGGACAAAAAGAGTTTTTCTTGCACCCCTAATTAATTTTGTCTTAACATTTTGTCTAATTAGCATAATTAAAAAATAAAAACGTGTGTGGTTATAGTAAATTTGAAGAACATTAATTAATATTGACATTTTAATATTGAAGGTCAAAGGGTAAAACAAATTTATACTTAATAAAGCATTTAAAAGTAGCAAAAATGAAATTTCCAATATAGTTTTATAGCTTACCTACATATAACAGAAAAAAAGTTGAAATATGTATTTTTGTTGGACATGTACCATAAAGTGCCACATATAGCATTCTGTATTTTTGACTTATTTTGACTTAGTCTTTTGCATTTTTGTTAGTATTGTTTTTTCTGCTTGTTTAATAAATATGGTAATATTAGAGAAATATCATTTAGTCCTGCAGCCTCAGCATGTTGAAATTCAAGTGAAAGTTCCATTAGATGTTTTGTTTGTGTGTTTTTTTTTCCTCATTATTTTTCTATTTTCCTCCTGTGCTTTTACCCTTCTGATTAAATTTTTCTCTCTGTACGTCCTTTGTGTGGCTCATTGTGACATCACCATGCTCCTGAGTCTGCTTTATAAATGAGTTTTGAGGAAATGTTTACATTTTACAGAGGTTAAGTTAAATAATCCACCATCATGTAAAATTGTGTAAGCACTGTAAACTTTTTATTGGTTAAAGGTCATAAAAGGTTTAACCAAAACCTGATTGGCACACAAGGATTTTTTTCCTAGTAGCGCAGTGGTTCTCAAACTGGGGGGCAGTATTCAGCGTGCACCGCTCAGTGTGTGACGCTCCGCTTAATATGCCGCTCTATGAATGTGCGTTCCGCTAAGTTGCTCGCGGCCCATATGAATTCTCTGCTCGTGTACCGCTTGTGTCGTGCCGACAGAAAATGTGTATGTATACTTGTTTCTGTTTGCAATAGCATTGCATACTGTGCTGTAAAATGCTGCAATATTGCTGTACTGGACACCGCTGGTAAAATGACGCTACCCTCTTGTGACATATGCTCTGCTCACATGCTCTGATAATTAATAATAGCTTTGTAGGACTATACATTATTTTGATTAGTAAAAAAAAACACTGAATTTTAATTATTACATTTTAATTATTAAGTTTCAAATAAATTCTGAAATTTTGTTTATGTTTGTGTGTAAATGGGGGGTGGCTCGAATTGTTTTATTGTGCAAAATTGTGCCCGGCAGAAAAAGTTTGGGAACCACTGTAGTAGTGTGATTTTTGTTCTGCATGTAAACAGTTATGCTGGCTTTTTCCAGTGTTTGTGTAGTGTTGTAAATGAGCAATATGACTTTATTATTATGCAGTCAGTATGATGACACAGTTGCAAAAAACAAAACCAATCAATGTTTTAAAAATGCCTAACATTGTTTTGTTGAAGCCACATAAATGATTTTTAAGGTTATTACGTGCTTTTCAGTTGAAGACGGTGGTTAAAGGTGTATGTATTTATTGATTTTGGATGGTGGTGCTTATGAGTAAGCCATTTGTAGCTTGATTTCCCCGGCAAGCATAAATGCTCTGCTTCCTCGGCACTTTAAAAACTGTTCTGTAACGTTAAGCCGTTCAGCGTGTCATCTTTTGACTTAACCAATGGCGTAAGTTAGTTGCAGAACTGCCTGGTTTCTCAAACAATGACAGATGAGTGGGGAAGTGTTTGGGCAATCTGTTTGCAGTCATTATTTTTGCAATTCCATTTGATGCTGCAGGTGGTGCAGAAATGACTGTCTTTTAAAGCAAAAAGAGGAACCCAGATCTGCAAATTCCTCTGCTTCTGTGTTTAGTTTGGTCCATCCAGTGGTTAAGACGGGCATGTGTATTTAGAGGTTCTGTTAGATCTGTCAGTATGTACCCTGGTCTGCAATACAGCCAGCTGTCTGATTCTGTACCCATGTGATGGCTGCCAAGTTGCTATCACTCTCAGAGCTGCAGAATCGCAGCACACCATGTGGTTAATGCATGTACAAGCAGTATTTGGCTCATCATTGCTATGCTTTCATCTGCCATCTTGTCAATCATCAGTATAGTGAATAATTCATCAGCGTTTAGTATAAATATAGACCTTTTGCCTCCAATTGTTGTATTCCTAGAGCTGGCAGTGGGTGTTGAAGTCATTTCCTGTGGATTTCTGCCATGTCCTCGTAGCAGATTAAACTGCACAAAAAGAATATATAACCTACAGCAAGTGTTCATCCTACGTTTGTGTGCTGAATATCGTGTCTTGCTCTGTTGATTTTGCGTAACATATTATCTGCTGTTGTTCTCTTTGGAAACCTTGGTAAAAGCATTGAAGTTGTTCCTACAATAGTCTTTCCTTTAGCTGAGATACTGGAGATAAATTTAGACTAAACAAAGTGCCCATTTCTGTGCTCTGGAGGATAACATTCTCTACAAACTCCTGCAGAAACTGTCAAAGAGTTTAATGTGTTACAGCTTTTTTTTTGCCTTCCTGTAGCTCAACTGGTACAGGGTAGCGCTAGCAACAACAAGGTCATTGGTTTGAATCCCAGGGAATTAATGTACTGTAAGTTTCTTTGGTTAAAAGCATAGCCCAAATGTGTCAAAAAATTTAAATGTTGATCTGTTTTGCTCCCCGACAGACTAGACATAAGTCTTGTGTTCTGACCTTGAGGTGGAGTGGAGACTGGCAGCAGTGGTCTGGACCGTTTAGCAATGATAGAGTGATTATAAGGATTGAGTGAGAGTCTTATCACGGCTCTCTGCCATGCTGGAGATGCGAGCGCTGTGTGCAGTCTCAGGGGAAGTAGTTGCTGACAGCAGTCTGGCAGCATAGAGAGAAGCAGTCAGTGCATGAACCCAGTGCTTTCAGCTTACCAACAGCTTACACCTAAACCAACAGCACAGAGACTGCAAATCAAACTTTAAATCTGACCTGTTTGTTAATGTTGCACTAAAGCTATAATAATATAAAGGCTAAAAGCTGTAGTGTTATTTCTGCACCAGTATAGTGATTGTGTTTTGAGATTTTCTGCACTTGGTTGGGCAATTAGAGTCCTTAAAATTAAGGCTAAATTAGTTGATGCCGTAGTTGCTTGTCAGCGTGGTCAAACAGAGCAATGCTTTGGCAGTGCTATGCTGTTTACACTTTTGGTAAAATAAACAATTCATTTAATTTAATTCATTCATTGTTTTACGTTTTAGCTTGTCAGAGCCTTCTTTGATTTCTGTTTCAAGCTCCTTTGTCTGGATTTGGTTATTGTCTTCATGGCTTTTCAGGGCATAATATTCTCACTCTCATTAAACAACTATCTCAGTTTTCACACGCTTGATTTGCATGCAAAATTTAAGCTATTGAGCTGAGATTTAGCCCTCCACCTTAGCAACATCAAGCCACTCAAACCTCGAGCTTTTGTGAAATCTCAGCTTGTCTTTGGCTGATAAGAATAATTTAAGCAATAAATTGGCCTTTTCGAAGAGGCCATGGACATAGTTAGCGACTACCTAAGGCGTAGTTGTTAGTCCCAGGTTGCGGGAAGCACATAAATCACAAAAAAAATGTTTTAGGTAAAGCCCTACAACTCTTTCTCTCTGCAGCTAAAGCTGTACTGTGGAGTGTAGAAATGGAAAGCTCCATCATGTCATGAATATTTCATGAGTATTTTGTGTTAAAATTGAAGACGGGTCAAAAATAAATAGTTGGCTTTAAATCTAAGCTGTGGCTATAAAGCTAAGCTTACACATTGTAAGTGGGTAAGTCCTACGCTACAAGTGGCATAAAAGAATGACACAAATAGCTAGATTTGCATTTCCTATGTTAAATACAAATAATAGGTTTTAGGTGTGTGTGTTTGTGTGTTTCTTTATATGCAAATTTAAATTCAGTTTGAGTTTTTTTTATTTTTATTGTTGCTTCTGATTATATGTAATCAGATGGACGTTTTTGTCTGCATTTTAGCTCCCTGTTTTTTGTTTCCTTATAGTTGCTGTTACAGAGGAAAAGGTGTCATGTTTTGTCACTTGATGGCCAACTCAATAAATGACAAAGATTAAAGTGCTTTTCCTGCAGATTACAATAATTTTCTTAACACGTGTGCACCACTGTTTCCGTCACAGCTGACTTGACTGTATTTTCAAACTGGCTTAAGCATGGCTTTCTTAATATGACATGTTTAAAATAGCTCTTTTAAAAATGTGTTATAAAACACCATTGGTCTGTTTCGTCAGTTGTGCACTGTATAACTTTTTGAAATGAAATGAATAACGTTCTGTGTGTACATCTTCTCCAGTGTTGACATTTGTGAAATGTTATCACATATTTTGATAATATTTCACATTTTTGAGGTTCTGCAGTAGTGTGTTCATGACCGATCACTGCATTCACAGGGCTCGCAAAATCGCTAGCCTGATATCCCGGGGCTATTGTGTCATCCAGTCGGCCTACAAAAATGTATTTCCGCCCTTTCCGCTCTTTTTCCAGAACATTCCTACAATCTCTTTTTTCATTTGCCATTGTACACACTCCCATTGCCTTATCAACTTTTTGGAGCGAAATTACGTTTAAGATGTTTTCAAAGCAATGCAATGTTAACATGCGTTATCCTTGCACCTTAAACTGATTTAAGTATTTGAAAATAAAAATGACATGTTTTCCAACAGCATATTGATAAACTAAACGGCATATTGAGAAACCAGGATTAGCAACACATTATTTGCACCCAGCTTTTGAGATGTCAGATACAGAGCATAGTTTGTTCTTCTGAGCTGTAAGTCATTGAAAGGTTGCATCTGGACTTCATTGCTTCATCCCACAGCCTTTGATAATTACACTCTCATTATGTTACTCTAATGACAGCTGTTGTTGCCAGGATGGCCAATGACTGTAGTTATGTCTGAGACCGGGAGAGGAAGCGTCATCATTGACAGCCTGCTGTCTCTTCCCCTATCAAACTGTGACAGTGAGAAATTGCTGCTCTAATCCCTTCAGTTCTGTTCTAAAAGAGTCCTGTTGGCACCATAATGGAAAATTCAGATATATTGTCTGTTGATAAGAGTCTGGCAGTGTATTCAAGAGGAGACAAACAGGCTGATTCTCTTGCTTTTCTCATATCTATTTATTCTCTGCCATAGCAAATGTTTTGCTTGCAGATGACTGGAGCAGGCTTGCTGTTTCTGCGTCTCCGCTGTGATGATTTTCAGAGTGCTGCTGTAGGCTCGCCCAATCGCCTCAGCTCTTTCATGGTGTTTGGGCTGCAATTTTGCAGCATACGTGCGCTGAATCCTGATGCGCCCTGGTCAAATTTTGCCTCAGTGCCTGCTCGCAGTAACACCAACCAGAGTCATTTTCCCTCAGCTAATATGAGCTCCACTGGCTTCTGCTGATGATAGCAGGGCCTTCTGTGTCTGCTGCTTATGTTGAGCTCTTCTGTTTAAAAAAAAAACTGGCCATAACGGAAATACCCCGTTGTCTGGCTCTTCTCTTGTCTGAGTGACAGCAAGAACATTACAAGTACAGTGGGAACAAAAAGGTCGAACTGGCAATATATTTGCACTAAGTGAAGTGACGTATTTCAAATAAAATCTATCAAACTGTTTTAGGTAAAAGAAAAGACGAAGATGTCTAGTGCATTTGAAACCAGGCATTGAGAAAACAACTGTATAGTTTGACTTAGAAAAATATGGTCTAATCTTATCTGACTCCAAAATCAGCCTAAAGAAAGAGGTGTTGACACAATATGGTTGCTGGTATATGATGTATACACTGCATGCTATTTTTAACACTGCAAACCGCAACTTGACAAAATTAGATCAGTGACGCATTACATTCAACAAAGCTGTCTACATTGCAAGCAGCATGACATGATATTGTGTTGTGCCCCTGCTTGCAATATAGATGCTGTTAGACACCTAGCTAAGCATTGGGTGAAGTAGGATTACCAATGAACTATAAAACCAATGATACATGAGAACTTAATGACTTAAATTATGGGGCAGTTTAACTGGTAAATATGTGAATGAGCCCAGATGTAATCCTGGGTTTCCAACGAAGAATCTCTTATGAAACATCGAACAGTGTGTAAAAGTAGACCCGCATATTCAAGGCATTTCTGATATGCATTCTTACCTTCTTATCTTTTTGTTTCTTACAGCCTGATAAACCGGATGCTTCAAAGGGATCCAAAGAGACGAGCATCGCTGGAGGAGATCGAGAGCCATGCATGGCTTCAAGGCGTCGACCCGTCTCCAGCTACAAAGTTCAACACCCCGTTGGTGTCTCACAAGAATCTGTCAGAAGAAGAACACAACAGCATCATCCAACGCATGGTGCTGGGAGACATCGCTGATAGAGAAACAATCATTGAGTAAGAAATTAACACAATCCAAACTTTTACATTAGTCAACACATCACATTAAAACTAGTTAATATACATTTTAGAATATTGGCACCCTAAATACACAACATTTCAAGTATCTATAGTTTTTTGTTGTTGTTTTCCTTGAGCAGGACTGTCTCAAAATGGCAGACTACTTCAGAAAGGGTTGTTTCCTCAGGTTGAGTATAATCAGCTTCATGATTTTCTTCATGAGTAACAGAGCTCTTTTCTAGAAGATTGATTAGCTGAAGAAGACATAGGTAGCAATAAGCATGAGGAGTGTTATGGTGGTTTTACTGCAGTTTCCATTACCTGTCAACTACTTAGGCCTGAAACCATTTTAGTGCAAGTATATAGGCGTAAACACTTGCAAGCTTGATGTTAATTCATTGTTGTATTCTGAAACGTGTCGATGCAATTCATAACACAACAAACATTTGTTGCTTCCAGGGTTTTTTTTATCAGACATTAGTGTGAAACTGTCTTCCTTTATACACTGCTTTCTGCAGTAGTTTGAAAAGAGTTTTGCTATGTAAGTTAACTACTGGCTTGGGTTGTCTTTTCAGACCTTTAAGGGTTAACTTAAGGGTTAACCTTATGTACTGGAGGTGCCACATTATAAGAATGCATGTGTGCAAGTGTGTACAGCTGTGCTTCATACTTGCGATGTGTTAGCTGAGCATTCGTGTCTGTGATTGCATAGTTGTATAGAGAATGTTTCTGGCCTCATTTCACCCTGTACTAGTTTTGTTTTTTGTCAATTTCAAAGTTCACATTGACTGCTGACATAAAAGCTCTCTATTTGTCATTTAATGCAAAATGAATTTGACTGGAAGCAAACCTCTTAGCTGCCTTTTGTAAACTGTCACTAAAAAAGAATTACACAGATTTTTTCACATTAGTAGAAGCCCTATTTTTCATAAGTGCTGAAAAAGTTCATTCCACTGCCAGTGGAGCATGAAACGAACACTTGGCAGAAGAGTCGTGCTGTACGGTCTGTCGAGAGATGCATGCTGGGTGACAGTTCAAAGCCGCCATCAGTCTTTGATTCTACTCCCTAGCAGCTGGGAAACCCCACTGTGAGAAGTCAACTGCCTGAAAGGAACCCTCAGTGTACTGTAATAATATGATTGTATTAAAATACAGTGTACAAGGCATTTTCCAAAATACAAATGGAAGCCTGAAAAAAAAACGGATTTGTGGTCTTTTAATTGTTAACCCTAATTGCATTCAGAGGACTAAGGAGTGGGACTAAGCTCTGAATACAAGCCATGATAATAGATTCAAATCTGGCAAAAAGATCACTGAATGATTTAATTTTTAGTTTATCATAATAAATGTTACTTTAAAATGACAATGTTACAAAAAGTAGCATTGATTTTAAGTATTAGTTAATCGTGTAGGCAGGAGAAATTGTACTTAAACAGTAAAGTCAGTAAGAAACCAGAACCATTAAATAGAACCAAAATGGGACCCAGAATCATTCAGTTTCTTACAATTCCCTAATATGAGGCACTTGGGTCTCTGGTTGTTAAAGTCTTGGAGGTCTGAAAGGAGCTGACACATTGAATTGTGTTGTCTGGACTAGTGTTTCTTTCTCAGACAGTCTTTATCTTCTCCTAACTTGTCCATTCTCTTCGCTCTCTCCCCAGAGCCCTGGAGACAAACAAGTACAACCACATCACTGCTACTTACTTTCTGCTGGCTGAACGGATCCTGAGGGAAAAACAGGAGAAGGAAGTGCAACCTCGTTCTTCCAGTCCCAGTAACATCAAGGCCCACTTTAGGTATTTCTGTCCCACCGGGGTTTTACTTATACTGTGTCTCTACTGTGTCTCGTGGAAACTTATGGCTTGTCCTAAGAAGAATCCTGCTTATGTATTAATGAGCTCTCTTAGGTTTCTTAGTTTTGGTTCAGAAGACAAAATGCAACACTTAATATTAAAGCCCAGCACTTGCCCAGTTCTTGGATAAAGGAACAATTGGTTGAATCACTTTGTCTTCAAGGCTGGAAAGTAAAACTGGAGAGGAATGTTTTAAGGAATAACTTTGGATCCCTCTCAGCACTAGAACATTCATCTCTAGTTTAGAATGTCGTGGCAATTCTTTGAAATGTCTTTAGTTCCTTTTGTGTTCATCGGATTTATCCTCTTGGAAAGGTCCGACCGTAGAGAATTTAGATAAGATGTTAGTGAACTTTAGAAGTCTAAAATTTTATCCACCAAGGAATTTGTCTCACCACTACTAGTGCAGTCATAAAGAAAATACACATTAGCACAAATACTATCAAAGATGTAAAATACTTGAAGATGTAAAAATTTATGTCAGCTGATAGCAGACATGTGACAAAACAGTAAGATCAGTGGAGGAACCATGTAATTAAACGGCCTTTTCCAATTAATACTTGATTCATTCCCTAGTATTTAAAACACAGACCTGTTACAGATTAATGTTGCTCTTAATGTTTTTTAATGCCAGTGAGTAAGTCTTCATAAATGACTCGGATCAGTCTGCTGTGAGGCAGGGTACACATTTAGGTCTGTCCAGCAGATCTGTTTTTGGAGAGGCATAATTTGCTATCAAAAGCTGTAAGAGATCAGGCCTGCTGGATGACAAGATCTCGGTTTGTTCTCAGTCTTATGTGTGGACTATCTGAACCCTGCACAGGGTGACAAATGTGTTTAAGAGACAGTGCCGAAATAAGTTCAGACTGACCTAGAAATGCTGTGAGGCGGCGGATGTTTTCTGACAGCAGCAAGGGAACAAATGAGAGGGTGTGGAGGGAAAGAGGAGAGGAGGATGGTGAGTGGAAGGAAAGAGGAAAAAGCAGGATCTAGCCGAGCTCATACAGGCACTGTATGTGTCTCACCTCTACCGTCAAGCATTCAGTGACTCATTGGAGCATGAAAGGGTAACAAATGCTTTTTCTGGGAATCTAAACTGAAATATCAACAGAATAAAAAAAGCGTATGGAGTCTTCCAGAGCATTGGCTTCTTGGTAATCTGACCCTGGGCATAGGTAACAGTTTATGATGGCAGGGTGCCTTGCATAGAGAAGATTTTTTTATGCTATTCTGTGGTACGTACTTAGAATTGTAAAGTAACTTTTCCCCCTCACCTAGTGAAGAATATAGCAAATATTTCTGTCTGGAAAGATATTTTTGAAGTTAGAGGGAAGAAAATCCAGCTGATGTTCTTCAGGAATTCCCAAATTTGGAGTGGCAACTCATTCTTCTCTCATTATTACATGGTGATAAACTGGAAATGATCTGGAAATGTTTATCATCCTTTCTCATCTGACTAATAAACAAAGCTAAAGTTTTATAAAATTGACTTGGCTGACTCTGTCCAATATTCATCATCATATGCCAGAAATAGTGTCAAGAATCTTGCTAATGTAAGAAATGTATAAACAAGCTTCAGTAAACAATATTTTTATTACATTATAATATAATATTACAATATTTTTCAAATTGAAAACAAGTTCTGCATTTCATCATGTCTTTGCTGACCAATTATTTTTTGTGGTCCTTCTGAGCAGAAGCTTGATTGAAAATGTATGTGGCTGGGTGCTATAGTGCCCTGTCTGTTGAGTTTGTTGTCATATCAACATGAAGTTTATGTAGTGTGGTCATAACAACCAGAGAGAATGTGCTGGAGCTCTGTTACACTGATTCACTGTGCTTCAAAAGCATAATGTATCATCCTGGCAGATTATTTCTTTCCATAGCAACTTGCAAGAACATAGACATTGTGTAAATGGTACCCCAGCAAGAAGCTAATGATACAAGTAGATACATTAAAGCAAATTGAAGCATCAGATCGGAATCTATCTTTTGAATCGCTATGTTCCGTTCAGTTTTTGGCACAGAAAACAAAATCTGTTTTTGTCATGGACTGTCATGAATGCTCAGATTGTTTTCGTAAGGCACTCTCCAGAGCTTCTGTCTTTAAAAGTTGTTTCTGGTATTGTCTGCCATTACTGTATATTATTACATTATACATACATTATACTGTATATTACTGTATATTATATGCTTTAAATGAAAATGTCTAATGATGCTTGTACTCTGTTTGATGCAGAATCCATAGCTTTCTTTTTGTTAGTTCCTTTCTGAGTCACTAGTGTCACAAGTCCTTTTCTATTTTGCAGGCAGTCATGGCCAACCAAAATCGACATGCATCAGGACATTGAGGACAGTTTAGCCTCTTCCTCCATCTCACATGGTGGGGGTCCTCAGTCTCCGGCTCGCAGCACTGAGAACCTGCTGAATGGTCACCGCAGTAAAGGACTTCTTGATATGGGACGTAGAGAGGAGACTAGTGAAGCCTCCAGCAGCTCTGCTGCACCCATTGCTCACCCCCCAAACCCCCTCAAGACTGGGGTCATGGCACCTCTTGCAGCCGCCTCAGCAAAGCAGCGGGCCTGCCTTTTTCGAGTGGAAGAGGATGAGGAAGAAGAAGAAGAACAGGAGCCTTCACCATTGCCCACCCAAGTGGTGTTGCGGCGCAAGCCACCATCCATCACCAATCGTCTTACATCTCGCAAAAGTGCCCCGGTTCTTAATCAGATCTTTGAAGAAGAAGGTGAATCAGATGATGACTTTGACATGGATGAGAGTCTACCACCTAAGCTTAGCCGGTTGAAGATGAACATGGCATCTCCTGGCACTACCCAAAAGCGTTACCATCGGCGCAAGAGTCAGGGCCGTGGATCAAGCTGTTCCAGCTCAGAAACCAGCGACGATGATTCAGAGAGCCACCGTAGGCGTCTAGACAAAGACACAGGGTTTACTTACAGCTGGAACCGCAGAGACAGTAGTGAGGGTCCACCTGGAAACTCTGGGGGCAATGGAGGTGGAAGCAGTGGAGGGCAGAGTAAACCACCTGGGGAGGGTAACTCAGGACCAGACAAGGGAAGTCCTCCAGGAGGAGGGAATAGTGGTGGTACAGGTGGAGGTGGTGGGGATACAAAAGGGCAAGGAGGCCCTTCCAGCTGTTCCCGAAGCAACAACAATGCTTCATCTGGCTCAACACGAAGTGCAGCTCGGAGCACTGGGGAACTGGTAGAGAGTTTAAAGCTTATGAGTTTGTGCTTGAGTTCGCAGTTTAGGCATCGCAGCTCTGGTGGAGGAGGGCGGTTTATCCTCGATCCTCAGAGTCTGTCTAGCGTCAAGGTCCAGGAGAAGTCCTCCTGGAAGATGTGCATTGGTTCCAACAGCAGTCTGGACAAAGTGATCAACCCTGCCTTGAATGGTGGTGTTGGGGCAGTGGAGCATTATCCAGATCAGACGTCAGTCATGCTGAATGAACTCGGCCTGGTCAAGGAGAATAACCTGAACTTGAAAAACAATGTTCTCCAGCTACCTCTGTGTGAAAAGACCATCTCCGTGAACATCCAGCGAAGCCCCAGGGACGGGCTTCTCTGTGCCTCAGCTCAGGCCAGCTGCTGTCAGGTCATATGATGGCATGTCATGACTGGGTCTCAGAATCAGTTGTTCTTGTTGCCACATTTGTAGCGTAATGATGACTTGAGTTCTCCACCAGTAGCTGTATATGACCTCTTCATCCAAACCTGACCTTTAAACCTGCCTTCTCTGTTGTCTTAATCATTCTTATAACTTATTTATTAAGTTTCTTCTCCTGGACCCATTGGTTTGTAATGAAGTGCACGCTGCTAGCTTTTTTGTATGTATGTCTTGTTTGTGTTCTGTTCCATTACACTAATGGTATTTGATATTTGTTTTAAATTCCTCTTTATTTTGCTTTTATATACTTAAAATGCTCTTAACGTGAGATCCATGGTTCTAACATGGCCCAATCAAACAAGAGTGGAAACTGTTTGTATAAATAAAATTACCTTTAATAAAGTGAGATTTAAATTAGACCAAAAGTATGAAAGAGCAGAACATTGCAGATCATAAAACTAGCACTTAAAATGGCTCAACCTAAATAAAAGTATCAAAACTGATGTAAATTAAGCCCCAGTTTCATTGCAGCATCAGAGACAGTTTGTATGGTAATAAAGTACAAGCAATAGTGAGTTAAAAAAAATAACTCTATTTTTAGGACACCGTGCTCCCTGATGAGTCTTTAACTAAATTAACGTTCTGCCACATTTTTTATTCACCATTTTTAAAGTGCTGTTGACTGTTTTCATTTCACTGTTAAGTGTTTCAGTTTAACTAAACTTTTAAGGTTACTGACAATCAGTTGCAATAACTAAACAAGGGGATTATGGGATAGTCATGAAAACGACAAATTATTTGGTTTAAATTATATTGTCACAAGTTAATTTACATTACACCTTACATTAAGTTTTGTTCATTTTGTGTAAATTTAAGTAAAATAGATTTTTTGGTTTAAATGCAATTTATGCAAGTGAAAGCTGGCCAATTGTGTAATCCCCTAAAATGCCCACCAGAGTATTGCCAAATTTGAATCCCAGACCGAAATGTTTAATATCATCATAGTTTTTAGTTTTAATTATAAACTTAAAATTGCACCGTGGAGTGTCTGCAGTTACCTTGGACATCATAGATCACAGCAGGATAATTCAACATATACAGGGCTGTTTCTTCTGCAGTAAAATCAAGCCCGCACATATCACCCGTGCAGCACTGAATAGTTTATGAGAACCGCCACTACCCTTCTTTTACAATGTCATTGTTACAAGAGAATTTAAATAGGGAATTGATTTAATAATACAGGACTTTCTCTGGATTAAGAAATAGTTTTCAGTTCAGAAAATCTTGGCCATTTCACTCCTGTTGTTCTTGTACTGTTCAGCTTTGAGTTACTGTATATACCAGTCTCTAAACCGACTGGGCTTACAGGCTGTTTATAAGTATGTACATACATATTTTTTAAAAGTTTATTTTTTTTGAAAGGACTGCTGTTTTAAAATGCTGTGTCAGATATGGGCCTTCACTCAGCTTCTAGATGTGATAAAACAGGGCTGTTTTGTCAACTGGTCACCTAATAACAGATAGATAAGTGAAATGATGAATGGCCACTCTTTCAGGAAACACGACTTCAAGAGTTGGTCATTAGAGTGACCATGACCTGGTGTAGATAAGTCAAAGTTCTGCCAGGCTGTGAGTGTGAAAGAGGTTTGGGTGTGAGATATTTAAAGGGCATTTGCAATAAGCTATAAGTTGCAGCTATATGTAAATATAATTTCTGTTTTGTTTTTATATTTCAAACTTGTACATCCTTCAGATGACTCACTTGACCGAAAAATTATTCTGAGTATTTCTGTTTGTTTTGTCTTTGTTTTAAGAATAAAGTCTGTAAATATAGGTGTAAATATGGTGCTCTATACTTAGAAATGCAGTGTTGGACTTATTGTTCATAGCTGTAATATAGCCTTATTAGATATAAGTGTCAAATACAGAACAAGGGAGGTTGAAAAGAAAACAATGCTTTGTGCATAATGTCAGTCTCTGACTTATTGTCCTACCCTAATGTAAACAGCTTAACGACATGTGCATGTGTTGTGCGTTTGACATTATTGATCCACATCCATTTAGAGAAAAATAACCACCATGACATGATACAGGACCAAATCATGTACTGAAGTTAAAAGAGAAACATCTTTGAGGAAGCAAAATGAATAAATGTTCTGTTGCTGATACTTGTCTTTAAAAGTTACATATGGTGATGTCTAAATTAAATGTGAAACGTCTTTAAACCCTGACTTGTCCCTTTTTTAAATGTCCTCACAAATATAGCTGTACAAACGTGTTTGTGTGTGTGTGTGT
>JAZGTJ010010439.1:0-18094 GCA_036877575.1 Botia almorhae
TGGACTACTCTTTAACCAAGAAGTAACTCAATATAATGTTTAATGTCTCATTTAAGTACCAAAAATGTGTCATATTGCTCCTAAATCAACGTTTGCAGTTTAATTTGTGTGTTGTGGAATAAACTCGCGCTGGCTGTGCCCGTGTCCCCACACCTCATTGGTCAAGGCTTCAGTTGGCCAGCCAATGAGAACGTGCGCTTTGAAACCCCGGAACAAGAAATACAAACTGCTTGCGGGATGTTTATTTCACTGAAACAGATTCAATGTGAAGCACAATTGGCGTGATCGTGTGTGAGAAACTGTTTTCTTTGTAGATATAAATACAATAAAGCTCACAGCTGTTGCGTGTACTGTTCTATCTGTTTGTTCTACGTACCCTCGTAGAAGCCGTTTCCAAACCCACAGCAGAGCTGCTTTCAGTGCTGAAGTGCTTAAACTCACTGTGTCTCATACATGCCACGTTGCTTTTTTTATACTTGTTTGGACAAGGGTTGTTTTATTGTCTTATGTTTTTATTCACATTATCTTGTAAGTACATGTGACGTTGTCATCCACACCGTATGCAGTTGCTTCTCTTATGGTGCAGTACAGACATGGCAATTGACATATCTGCATGATACATGCACAAACACGCTTACTCTGTAGTGCACTGTATGTTCAAATCTGTATGTATATACATGTTATGAGTGTTGTAGTTCTAATGTCTAACTTATCAGCTATGTGCCTGCAATCAACAAACTGACCAGAGGTCAGAAAAGACAGACCGAAGATTACAGCGAGAACTTTCTGCTGTCAGGAACATGATGATGGCCACAGTTGTGCTTCAGAAGAAACTTCAAGATTAAGAGACCACAAGATCACTGTTGTTCTGTGTTTGTGTTTATCAATGAAGACTCTGCACATCATTAATTTTACTGCTTCTCTATTTATTCAGTGTTTATTCAGTATTTATTCCTGTAAACAACAGAGCAATTTTGAAACGGGTTTGTGTGTGACATTGTCTTTCAGTGATTTGAAGATCACCACACACACAACAGGTGGGAGCAGCCACAGTAGAGGAGAGACTTCTGAACATGGACTTCACGTGTATTCCTGCTGTGTGTTAAGGCAAGCATCATGATAGCTGTTGTTCATGTGTAGTTTTGTGTTTGTTAGATAGAGATGTGCTCTCAGACGTGCATTTTTGGAACAGAAAGTAAATTTTATAAACACCTTATCTCGATGACTTTAAATATACAACGTAATGATCGTTAATAAATGTGACGTTACCTCTCCAAACCTCGTGGTTGTGCTGTTCATTGCGCTCTACGTCATCTCAGACGGAAATGACGTCTGCACATTTGTTCCAGCGACGGCCAGTGGGGACATTTTAAACTAGCGAACTGCTGAATGGGTCGGCAAGCTGAGAACGCAGAGTTGTTATTTCACATAATATTAATAAAGTACACGTTTTCCATCTGTATATGAACCTGCGCCTGAGATGAGGAAGAAATCACGCACATGAAGACACATCTGATTCAGGTAAGCGGCGGGAGTTCAGCGCGCTGCCTGCTTCCATTTTGAGCGTGTGCTGCAGTTTCAAGCTACATTAAATTATAGCTGTTTTCACATGCATGATTGTGTGTATTCTCTCTTGTTGATTTGCATACGTGCTGGTTACATTGCTGCATATGAACCTCAGACTGAAGTGTGCGTGTCTACTGATGTACAGATGTACTTTTCACTGCTGTATCGCAGTACAGTGCTAAACACTGTAGTTTAATTCGTTTATTTTTGACACAATTTAAATACTTAACTGAAGTTCAATGTTTATCAGGTGCTGTATTGATACAGTTGCTCTCTTACAGGTCATCTGCCCCTTATCAACGAACAGCTGCTACTTCAGAGACACTGGCCCCGCCCTCCAGAGATGACTGATGCCCGGAAGCTCCCTGCATGCCCCACAGAGGGCGGGGTAACTGCAGAGGAGCAAGACCTGCCCCTGAGACAAGAGACCACACCTACCAGCTCCCCAACATGTGAAGAGCCCAACAGCATACAGAGTCCTGAGAAAGACTCCGCCCCTGACCTGCTTTCCATGCCATGCTTACTAAAGAAGCTTCACAGAGACTCCGCCCCCAGGCAGCCACAGGAGACAGAAGCTTCTTCAACCACAGTTCAGTCCTGCCTGCAGGAAGACAGCGACTCGTCTGTCTGTCTGCGGTCACCGTCCTCCTCCGGTCACCTGGGCGATTCTGACACACTATCATCAGCAGAGGAAGTGGCTGCACCCACCCAAAGTGCAGGCAGGAAGTCACGGCGTTCACATTCTGAGAGCGACACGCCCACCGTCGCTATGGCAGCGAAGAAGAACCGCTGCCAGGAGAAGCAGGTGAACGGGCGCATCCGTGTGAGGGGTCCGCGCAGCCAGAGGCAGAAACAGCGCATGCGCCAGTTGCGGCAGAAACGGGAGGCGGCAGCGAGGCGCAAACCTGACGTGCTTCAGGACAGCAGCACCAGCGACAGTGACATCACAGCTCACTCTTCCTCATCCTCACCATTAAGCGCCTCATCTGACAACGAGGGCGGGACAATCAACTCACACGCACCAGGTAAGCATGTAAACCCGCACACAGAGCCTAAAATCACTGATGTATCTTGATTCTTAAACGATTCTGGATAGATTCACATTTGAATTGGTAGTAATTCTTTTAGGAGCCTCAAGATGAACAGTCACAGGATACTGTGTTTTGCATTTAAAAGTTTATTCTGTTGCATAACCACAGAAATCCATGAGTAACTATAATAGAACTAACTGAACTTAAGTCATTTTGATTTAATGGTTAATTTCACCAAATCAGATGCAGAGCTGTGGCTCATTATGAGTCATTATTGAAATATTTGTGTTAATTCAGACACAAAGAATCGTTTCAGAATCGTGACTTTCCGAGTCGTGTCATGAGGGGTCTTAGAATTCCTGCTGCTGCCTCTGAACAAAGCAGCTCATGTGACTGCAGTCGTCACTGATGTTCATTCATGTGTCGTTCGGTGCATGTCAACAGAATGTCAGTCTGTCACACCCTGGTCACATGATCATTGAAACTCATTGAGGATGTTTTGCACAGATCAGGGCTGTTTTTACTGCATGCTTGTTGAAGGATGTGCATATGAAAAGTGGCAGGTGGTTAAGCTTTTTTAAAACACCGTACAAAAGAGACCAGCAGTAGCCGCTCACTAGATCAACCATTCCTGAGTGACCCAACATTATTTTAACAAATGCAGAACAAAGTGAGGACAGATACATTATATCAGGTGTAAAACAAAAGGTTTTGATTTCAGGGCAGGTGTGAGTACGGTGAGGGTTTCTGTTGTTGTGACTTGTTTTAGATGTGTCTTAATGTTGTGTTTGTTTTGTTGCATATCTGTGAGCTGTGTGTATTGTGTCTGCATTATTCTGTGTCATTGTTTCTACTGTAAATGTTTGTCATTTTAGATGTTTGTATAGCGTATTAACTGCAGGGACTGCAGATCTTCTCTGGGGCCACCAGGGGGCGTTTACCTCTGGGGCCACACTGGTGGCCGGCAGGAGATTATGGCAGGGCTCATTCTGACAGGATTGTACTGTTTGCTGTTACTAGGAATGCATCAGAATAGTCGTCTGAATAATATGGACATATAGTGTTGTCTCATTTTAAACTTAATACATTATAATTTATACATCAATTATTTATTGATTATTTAACACTGTGTAACACGGCTGTTATGTTTCATCTTCAGGGTTTTAACAACGACTCGTGTCGCATAAACATCCTTCAGCAAATGAGTGTCAGTTACTGTTGTGCTTCACCAGCTGTCACATGTTTGTTATTGTGAATTATCATCATTCACTGTGTGAGAGACATGATTGTTTATTTAACCTGTTTATGTCAGTTACATATTAAAGAGCTGCGTTTAGTCTACAAATATCACCAATATCACAATATATACAATTATATCACAATAATCACAATCTATCACAATATCACATAAGACTAAAAGCTTTGTGTAGCACTTTTCACAAGCCACATCGTTACCAAGCAGCTGGAAAACCTTACTTTAATGTCCATAATGTATTAAGGGGAATAAAACAGAATTTGAGAATTGAAATGATCCTAACAGTAATGTTTATGTACTTTACATAAACATAAACGGGTGACTGAGGAACATGACCCTACAACAGTCTAACGCACTTCATGTGTTTAGTTTTAAATCTGAGGGTTGGTGGGTGTCTGCAGTGAAATACTGGGTAAAGCTGTGGCTGTTTTTCTCTGTGTGTGGTCTATAAGTCTCTCTAGTCATGTGATCTTTGATGAGCTGTATCGAAAACGCACTGCGAGAGCTGCATGACATGTTCCCAGCATGCTCGCCGGTGTGCACGCAATAACGCCGTCGTATTCGCATTCATGTGTGTCTGACGTCTCTCTCTCGGCCCTGCCGTCTGTCTTTAAGCTGGTCATCGCCGATCTGAGAGCTCCGGAGCTTCAGCACGCGGGAGGGCTCAACTCGACTTGGGTGTAGCAGGTGGCAGTCTAGGCGGAGTCTTGGAGGAAGCTCTCACACGATTTGCTGCGATGCAGAGACAGACCGAGGAGCGCTTTCGCGTGTGGATGGACAGACTGACCCGGCTACACTCTGATGATGACCTTTCGTCCAGTGAAAACCCTGAGGCGCGGAGCAACGTTAGCTCGTTCCTGCCGTCGTCAGAGTCGCAGGAAACTCTGGCAGCCTATCAGATGGCCCGAATGAATGGCAGCATGGTTCCACCCACATCAGCTGCCAGCCTCAATGGAAGCGTGGACCCAGCCAAACCAAACGCTTAAGGAACATTAGCACCAGTTAAACAGAAGTACTGTGCTGACTGGATTTGACCACTCTGTAATGGAGGCTCGTAACAATACACAAACGTTATCTTTTTTCTTAAACTTTCATTTAAATCATGCTGTGTTGTTTTCATCTTTAAACAAAGATTTTTCTCTTTTGCCTTTTGACCACTTTTGCTTTATATGAGAGAGAGGAAGTGAGCAGGGACGGGATTTGTCAGAGGCTCAAAAAAAGATTCAAGTTTATTTTAAAGTCTGTGTGACTCGTGTACTAAATTTTAGGACGGCATCAAAAGTGATCAGTCATTATTCAGTTATTTTCCTCTTTTCTGAAATGTACATTTAGTGAAGTACAGAAACAGTTTTTTCTGTTTCTCACACAGAGAATATGAACTACTCTTCAATGCTGTATTTTCTTTCTATTGAGGATCGTTAGAGCTTGACAGCTACGGTCCCCATTTAATTTGGGGTGAACTGGCCCTTTAACTTCTGTGTCTCTTTATCAGCTTGTTTCTCTTGTTTTCTAGTGGCATCTCAGGGGCCCGTCCACAGTCAGTGCCTTTATGAGCTCTTGTATTTATAAGAGAGCCTGTTCTTCTATTCAGCTGGAGTCATTTGTCTTCCTCATAAACTTTAATGTTGTTTCTTCAAGAGAATTCTGAAGTTTTGTCCTGACTGCTGTGCTCGGTCTCATTCAGAGCGTCTGGACTGGCACGTTTACCAAAGAACTCGTGCTCTTGTTTGCATTGTGGCTTGTTCTTATAAGCTCTTATTTAAATGCTTCTTCCAAAGAGGAATGTGCATGAAATAAGCTAAACCTGGATCGCTGTACTGTAAAGAGAACACACATATCTAACCAGAACTCACACAGTGAGTGTTCAATCTTTATTATCAGTCCTGCACAGGCAAATACACTGGAATCATGTTACTTACAAATGCAAACGTCACAGACTGTCTGTGCACAGACACTCCTTTCTTTTGTTTGTCTGTAAAAATATTCATGCCAACATCTTGATTTTGCAGAAGGAAAGTTACGATTTGTTTTATTTGATGTTTCCCCAAATTCTCATGACTTCAGTTCTTCAGGATTTTTGTAATTCTTTTTGTTTTTGATGATTCCTAATAAACTGTAATTGATGAAAATCGTCCTGTAACAGTTACTGTATCTATTTGATTTTAAATTTGCAAAAATTAAAAGCGGTACAAACAAATTTCATGTTTAAATACTTAATAGTACCATGAATATTTAGTTTTAAATGGGGAGAATTTGATGTGGGGAAAAGTACTTCATTATAATGGAAAATGTCACAATCCAAAAATTGTATTTGCCCGGCAAATACACTGCATTGTCTTTTGTTGTTATTAAAATATTTAATAATTTTATCTTTTGATTTTAGGGTAAAATATAACTTTTACCCTAACGTTCTCATCCGCCTGTGTGAAATGAACACTAACACATACTGTAATTTTACTGTAGATTTGCAGGAGTACTTGAGTGATGTTTACTGTATACTGTGTCTGAAGAATATTGTTTACAGTTTTACTGTATACTGTGTCTGAAGAATATTGTTTACAGTTTTACTGTATACTGTGTCTGAAGAATATTGTTTACAGTTTTACTGTATACTTTGTCTGAAGAGTATTGTTTACTGTTTTACTGTTTGTTCATGTAAATATAACCAGACTGCCTGACTGATTTTAATCTCAATGTTTTAGATGGAGTCAATTTTCTCCATATAATTCTTGGAATATTATGTACCTGAACCCAGAATTAAGTAACCAGAAGTAGATGCTTTTCTGTATTATGTTAATTTGTAATGTTCAGTAATAGTGTCTGAATATCTGTCGGGCATTCGTTTGTTCTCTTGTGTCTGTTATGTAACATTGAGGTTTTATGTCTGCTGTTATTAGCTGGTAAATAAAAACAGTTTTACCAGCATCAGTTTTACCTTCATTGCTGTCATTTGAGTTTGAATAATCAGGAATAAATCAGGTAATTTTCAGTTTACTGTCCTGTGTTGTTTTGTGGGATCATCTTTGTTTTTAAAAAACAGAAGCGTTTACAGTAAATGTGAAAGCGTAACACACACAGAGCTCATGATGTGTTTGTCTTGTGTTTAATGTGTTATTTTCTCCTCACTTCACACAAGGGTCACAGGGTCAGAGTGCTTCTCAGTCCAGTTATAACACTCAGCAAACACCAAATGTGAGGGAATGAAATGAAGGCGGGAACATTTTTTAAGAATTGAAACATACCGGACAGACTACAAACTGTGCAGTGGTGTCAGATAAACAGCTGTCAGTATTCTGACAACAGTAACTTCAGTAAGGAATGACAGAAGAGCAGCTTTAAACTAAAATCTTGTCATTTATTCTGTCTTTGTGCCAGCACAACATCATGAACCAAAATACAGAGAAGAAAATGTGTATGGATGTTTTTAAAAGAGATTCTGTTTCACAGATATTCTTTTCTCAAAGGAACTAGAAATTATTTACTGCATTAATGCAAAATACAGTCCTGCTTGTTCACTTCTTGGACTGTTGTTAGTGTATTTACAGTAAGTTAATACAATGACATTATTGTAACAGACAGAGGGCTACAGATGTGTTTTATAGATTTGTGACCAGTGCTTGAAACTATTTAGTAAATAAATGTAGAAATGTTCTTGTATGTTCTTACAAATGACACTGAATCACACTGTGTGTGTGCGTGTGCGTGTGTGTGTGTTGCAGAAGGCCCTGCTGTGATTGGTCACTATGATATTTCTGATACACACTCTGAACAGGAGCAGCAGTCACACACACTCTCAGGTTAGTTTAACTCTGACAGCAGCCTGACTGTACACTGTGTGTGTGTGTGTGTGTGTGTGTGTGAGAGAGAGAGAGAGGGAGAAGTGTGCATCTGTGCATTATTTCGAGTTTTGCTTCTAAAAATAAAAGTGTAAACCGTGTTCTTTGCAGCAGTGCACTAGAAGAACATTTTAGTCAAAGGTTATTGACAGAAACATTTATGTATAATATTTCATAGTCTGTAAAACATTTTCCACCACAAAGAGCCTTTTGTGCAATAGGAAGTTTCTATGACTGTTAAAAGTTCTTAGGGAACCATAAAGAACACAGCTGTAAAATACAGCTGTAGATGAACGTCTTCAATTTGTTTCTGTGCTTTAAATAGTGACGTTTTTCCCCCTGAAAATCAGTCTGTGCCAATGGCAGCCAGGTCACATGTTGTGTTAGATTTGTGTTAGTGTGTCTGATGTCTCTTGAGGAGGCTGTGGGTGAAGGTTTTGCTGGTTGTTGGGTGTGTGTAGGTGCAGTGGAGCTGTCTCAGGGGAGTCTGGCCTCCACAGACAGTGAGGTGGAGATCGTCTGTGTTCAGGAGAATGACAGGTGACCTTTTTTTTCTGTTCATAACTTTGTGACGTATTAAAATAATTTAGCTACTACAAACGTATTTGCTATATTTTGGTATATTCTGCTTCCCTATTTTGGACTCTTTTTTTGGATGTTATGGTATTTTAACTATTTTGTTTGTGTGTGTATTTAATATTATTGCAGCGTCTCAAGATTTCCACATGGTGGAGTGATCCAATCACTTTCCTCCTGGAAACACAGAGCCCCTCCCCCCTGGACCTCAGTCTCCACTCAATCAGGCTGGGCTCCGCCTCCTGACACTGGATGAAGACAGACACAGATATCTGCTGTGATCAGATGTCACACACACACAGAAATACACACGCGATTGGTGGGCTGACTCATTACAGAACATTTAATTACACCATTGGATTCAAGAACACAATAGTAGTTGTAGTTGAAGAAATGAATTATTTACCTTTCAAACTGTCATGACTGTTTTCAAATACACTCTTCTGATACACATGTTCTCCTGAGAATTACCCCAAACTTCTTTGCTTTGAATGAGTCTTCAAATGTTTTGAGTCACTTTGTCCCCCCACAAACACACACGAGTCTGCTGTTCACCTCAGGAGTCGCTTGCTGATACACCTCACCCCGCCCTGTCTGTTCTAGTGCCCTATGTGATGTCACTTCCTGTTGAGCTGCTGGTGAGCCTGTTAGCCAAGATACAAACCTGCTGGTCTCTCCAGAGCAAACCCCCCACTGTTGTGTGTGTGTGCACAAGATTGTGTGTGTTCACTGTCACACATTTTATGCTGCTGTGAGGAGAGGCCTTGGTGTGTGTTCACAATACTGCTTTTGCAAAATGTGTGTGTGTGTGTGTGTGTGTGTCCTGAGCATTAGTTTATTAGAGCACATTTGTTATGTATATCTTGTGTTGTCATAGAAACAGGCCCTTGCTTTTATTATGCCAATGGAACTTCTTACTCAAATATCTACTTGTGAATACAAACAATATGTGACAAGAAAAATAAGTGTGATTTGTTTTGTTTTCTAAATGGGGTCTAATTTGCATATAGACTTTATAAGCAACTTAAACACAAACAAACACAATTTAGTTTTCTATACACGTTGCTATGGTTACATCATGTTCAAAGAACCCAGAAAATATTTATGAATGTTTGCTATGTGTTTTATTTGATGTTACATATGTATGTTCGAGGAGCAACGTGCATCTTGAAAACTGCATATTAAAGAATCGTTCACCAAAAATAAAAATTCTTTCATCATTTACTCACACTGTCCTCTGTGATGGTCATGATTTTCATCACAAAACATCTTTGTGTTCTGTAGAAGAAAGTCATGCAGGTTCAGAAAGACGAGATTTTGTAAATGATGCCAAAATTGTCATTTTTAGGTGAACTGTCTCTTTAAATCTGAGTCTTGGCAATATATTTACTGTGACATCAGCTAAGGGGAGGGGCAACATTTTATGGTTTGAGGAAAAACATGATCTTCCTCCTGGCGGTCATTGTAAGATCACTGTGTGGAAGCAGCACTCACACTGTCTGAATGTGAAAAACACTTTGACCTTTGACCCTTTAAGACAATTCTGGAGGGGGTTGGATTATAAGTCACTTTGCCCCACCTTAAACTGTGACCCCGCCCCTCCAATGCTTATTTGGACGTCACATGAGGCTCTGCAGTACGTGATGTGCTGAAAAAGGGAAACGGTCTTTCCAAAGCAAAAGTGTTATCCAGTGTTGTCTGATCTTCTCTCCCCTGAAGAGTGAAAGCTGCTGATCTGCTCCAGTCTGGTGTTCAGCAGCTCCATCAGAGGGTTTATCAGATCTGACAGATGGTGTGTCAGCTGTGAGTGTGAAGCTGAAGCTGGTGTAGATGTTCCTGCTGAACGATGAAACATCTGCATTGTGTTCCAGACATATTCATGACTGTTTTGTGAATGATTTCCCTCTACTAACTCACCACTGGTCTTCTTGTACTAGTGTTTGTGATTTTGTTCTATTTAAAACAGCTTGTAATAAGTTGTCAAATGCTCTCTTACACACAGACCAGTAAACCAGACTCAATGTTTCTTATTTAAAGCTTCAATTTATTCAGCAAGTACGTAACAGATCAGTGTTCAAAACTGTCCTTTTCATACCCTGACAATGTTCTGTTTATTATCATTTGACTTCATTTGACTTCAACATACTTGAAGTTGAGTGTTTATAATCATCACACACACTTTCTGCCCTTTATTTTCATGGAGTTTCATAGAGGAGCTTCATATAGTTAGGCATGAGGGGTAGTTAGGCATAAGGTTTAGTTAGGCATGAGGGGTAGTTAGGCATGAGGGTGAGTAAATGATGAAAGTTTTCAGAACGTGCTGGTGCGACTTGAGTTTAAAACGTGACATGATTCTGCGCTGTGTTCTGATCTTCCACACTGTCATTTGTCTTTGTTTCCAGCTGAAATGTTTTTGTCATGTGATGAAGAGCATTTAAGCATTTAAACAGCAATAGCAAACATCCAGAGAATAGAGGCTGAACTCAGCAGCTATCTGACATGAGGGCTATTGTGAATTTCCATTCAAACACACACGATTTCTTTGTCATTTATTCTGTTTTGTTCATTTCATTTCACAGTATTTAAAATGAACAAGAAGAGTGTTAATATTTTTTGCTACTGCAAATTGTTCTTCCTTGTAACATTTATGTAGAATAAAATAAAATTATTTTAAATAAATAGATATTTAAAGAGTATTTCATGGTTCCTGTTTTTTATTATTAGAATTTGTTAAAATGTTTGTTGAACATGAAGGAGTGAACACTGAGAACAGCCTTCATTCATTCATTCATTACACAGGCTGCAGTCTGTGACCTTTGACCTCAGGGGTCACCGGCAGGCAGCTGTCACAGGAGGATCTGTTCTAATGACAAAGAAATGGCAGTTCTGCTCATACAGACACGTGCAGCTGTATGCAAATGTGCTCACGGTCTGTTGGCTTCAAATCAGAGAAAGTTTCCAGTCTTGAGTGAAAACATTCAGTTGTGCTGTTTTAATTCGTGCTTTGGGTGAGTTTAGGTCAGTGGATTAACAGTGTTCTATCAAATGTCTCTTATTGTAGGTATTTTGAATGTATTATATTTTGGACAGTAGAAAAGTAAAATACTCATATTCAGTAGTTAAGTGCAAGATCAGAGCAGTAACTGATGTTGAATAAAGAGGTCTTTATAGTTAAAGAGACAGAGAAACAGGGTGAGGGTCTGTACTGAGTGTATTATGAGAACTACCGGAAGAACATGATGAGAACTGTGTTTGTGTTGTGTGTGTGTGTTGTGTTTGTGTAGTGTTTGTGTGTTGTGTTTGTGTTGTATTTGTGTTGTGTTTGTGTTTGTGTTGTGTTTGTGTTTGTGTTGTGTGTGTTGTGTTGTGTTTGTGTTTGTGTTTGTGTTTGTGTTGTGTTGTGTTTGTGTTGTGTGTGTGTGTGTGTGTGTGTGTTCAGGGGAGGGGTTTTTGAAAGGTACTCACTTGCTCACAAAAGAGATTTAAAATCATCCACAGCAATATACAAATACTAAATTTAGTTGGACTTACAGTGTCTATGGACAACAGTTATTATACTGTAACTATAACCTATTTATTGCTTGTAATATTTTGGACCCTAAATGAATCTCAGGTCCTATAAGGACTTTTCCTGCTATAACCTTGAACATGTCAGTTTCTGTAACAGACAAAACAGAGTGATGACATGTTATTACACGTTTGTCTTCGATATTTACACGCTGACGTCACAGCGCACACATCCGGCGGCGCGTCTCTGACGTCACCGCTCATCACGAAAGACTCGCCGCCGTGCCGACCGCGCTGATTGGCTGCGCGCGAAGCCACAGGAAGCGCACGGGGCTCGCTGATTGGCTGTAGTTGTCTTTGTGCGCGGCAGCTGGCGTCTGAACTGGTTTGAATGGTCTGGTGTTGGATGCTGAAGGTGTTCATGGGCAGCGCAGCAACAACGCAGTCAGGATGGTGTTAGTCCACGTCGGATATCTGGTTCTTCCCGTCTTCGGGTCTGTAAGAAGCAGAGGTAATTGCGCCTTATTTTCTCTCGCGTCTCATGACGCGTCGCGCGGATGCGATCAAAGGCTGCTGGCCTGCCGGAGCGTCGCGTGCGTCTTTGCAACACAAACACGTTGCGTTTGATTAGTGGCGTGTGTTTAAACAGCATGACCTCCTACATATGTAGTGATTGTGTTATACTAAATTAAATCTATAAGCGATCAGGTAGCTGATCTGAAGCTACGCGTCTCGCTGAACGCGAGCTTCATTCTTTGCGTCAGCAGCTCTGTATATTTAACGCGGATTACCTTCACGCGTTTATTTCTAGTTCTGCTCATTTGCCTCCGTATATTTATTTTGCATCTGCGCGGCATTGCAAGCACACGACACTAGAAAAGACGCACAACATCGCGCAGCGTTATAAAGGTGTTATTCCAGTGTGTCGCGGCGCTTGCAGCGTCGCTAACGCGTTATGATCCGTGACATTCCCTCACATTCGTTCGCCGTGTGCGGTTTTGTTTATGAATAATGAAACATGGCGCCTCAGCTGATCCTTCTCCTGTAACACATACAGTTATGGTTTCACAAATACATAAAAATGGCCGTCAGTTGTGTTAAAATCTCACCGCAGCCTGCAGTGTATCTGTAATTCGTTTGTGATGTTAAACAAACGCCGAAATCTGGAAGCTTACCAAAGCCAGCGTGTCTGTATCTGTGCCATTATTAAAATATTAACAATAACAGTGAAACTATATGGATTTTAGCCTCGCTGCACCAACCGAAAACAAACAAGATGCACCGACGTTTAATATTTGTGGAATTCTTTATTAATATTTGCCATGCAGGTGCACTAACAGCTGCAATCCATATACAACGTGTGCATTTGTATAATGATGTGAATATTCATAATAATAATAGTTATGTGACATGCATTTTTTGGCCGTGCTTTGGCGCTGATGGTTTCATTGATTGTGCTTGTATTTTGTTTCTATTTTTTTCCTTGTTCCATAGTCTGGGGGCTGATTCTACATAGCGCATTATTTCCGAGCTCTGTTCCCTTCCATTGTGTATCTAACGATCACCCGCCGTGGCTGTGCTGTAGCCTCTGCCTGCCCTGCATCTAGTGTTGTGACTCCTCTTCCTCATTCCCTCTCTTTCCATCTGAAGACGACATTCCAAACAAACTGTCACTCATCCAGTACCTCCTGTGTACCGACTGCAGAATAACACCCTCTTCACTTAGAAGACTCTGCTGCCGTCTGTTTTAAATGATCATTGTTGCTTTTACTAAATTAACAACTCATTGTAGCATTTAGCTTTTTTACGACTGTCATTGTGATCAGTGTCATGCTCTGTGTGGACAGACTTACATTTTTACTGTAAATTTCTGTCAAGTGGATGTATTGGTCTCTCACCTGACCACAGCGGGGCTTGATCGCCCCTCAACACACGTCTGTTTTGTGTTTGGGGGGGTGTTCTGTGTGCCAGTGTGATTCGGCTGAAATTCTCATACATGTTTAACATGAGTTCTGTCATGTGTTTCTGATTATTTTTATATGGTTCAGATGATGTAAGGCAGAAATTCACAGGATTTCTCTCCCATGAAGACCGTATAAATGTTTACATCAAATCATCTATCTACAGTCTATTTAAAGAAATAACTCAAAAATGTAAACTCTGTCATTATTTACTGGCTGTCACATCGTCTCATGCTTTTTTTAAACACAAGTGGATATTTTTAAGAATCTTTATAGTATTTCAGAAAATGAAATGTCTCTATGAAGTGATATTGTGTGAAAATCACGTTCAGTGTTTGAGTTTAGAACAATATCTATGGCGAGTATATAATGACAGATTTTGGGATGATGTCACTTTATATATATATATATATAATGTACATTTGGTACGTTATTGCAGTATGTCTGCATGTAGATGAATGAAAATCTCTAAATTCACTGGCACACTGTACATGATCAGCACTTGTTCCCGCATTCATTGAACTCATGCTGCAGTGCTGCATGAGCCCTGCGCTGCTGGTCAGCGCTCATTTCTCTGTCATCCACTTAACAGAGATCACTAGAAGTGCACTGTAGAGGCCTCGTAACTGAAATATGTCTGTTCCTTTGGTTGTGGTTCTTTGCCTTCTGTTTCCTGTACTAGGCTGTAATGCATGACCATATTTATTTATTTACTTTTAATTTTTTATTGGTTCTTTTTTTAAACATTGAACAGCAAATTCCAGTGTATTTTTGTATAGAGATCTTTAGCTGTACGGACTGTTGTAGCACACGTCTATCTATTGGATGCTGCTTCTGTTATGTTAAATTTATGGAGCATGTTTGGGCCTTGCCTTCGCTCTTATTTGCATGGAACTATTATTATTATTATTACTATGATCACACAGTTCCACTCAGACTAATATTTTTCAATAAAGACTCTAATTTTCCCCCAACCCTCAGTGTGCTTTCTGCTGATTCCCATGTGTTTTGTTCACAAACTCCTCCCACGCCACTCTAATGCCTTTAGCCCCTTCTCGAGTCATATCTCAGCTCCTCACTCATGCCAGAGTGAATCATGGAGTTTCACGCAGGTACACTGCCAAACGTGGAGGGAAAGTTTGACTTAAAGCAGCACTGCACAGACGATGAGTGTGTGACATCAAATTATCAGAAGAACGATTCAAGAGCAGCTGGAGCTGTGTGATGTCATACGCCAGTTGGTCTGTGCAGCACTGCTTTATGGCCAGCACACCTAAAGTCACAACAAGTCATACGTATCCCATCATGCATTTCTCTGTTAGTGTTTGCAGTAGCATATCTACTCAGGACACGTGTGTGATTTAATGCGATTTAATTCATTTAAAAACTGCTGCTTGACCTTCATACAATGACCTTTATTACTAATAATAGAGAAGAGAGATTTTAATCAGTCAAATTCAGTATAAATTCACATTACACTGCAGCCTGTGATAGTGTTCGTATCAGGCTGCAGTGTAAGTCTATTAGCGTTTGCTGATCAATAGTTTTGCACTAAACATTCCAGAGTTTCTGAGGAACACAGAAGATGATGTTTGGAACTCAGAGAGGAAACTGCATGCGCCGTGTTTTTCTGCTGATCGAAGTTTTTCAATTTTTAGGCCTTGGGGAATATTTTCCACTGAGAAAATGGACTGTGTTGTTCTGTTCTCCAGGTGGTGTCGAAAAGGACAATAACAATTTGTTATTTTAATTGTATATTATAATTGTATATTATATAACAGTTTCTGCACTTACTGAAAATTTCGTCCTCAAAGTGTGTGTGTATTTTCTGTCCCTGAAAAGCAATAAACAGTCTACTGTTGGAACAGAAACACGCTACATAAGCGCGCATGTGTTGTGTGGCAGGAACAAAGCGTGTGGTAGTTAAGTTACCCTGTAAAAGTCTTTGCCATTAAACCAGAAGTGGTCAGTTTACAGTAACGTAAACATTCTGACATGTTTCATATGATGTCTATTCATAAGTCTGGCTTACAAATTAGTGTGTATTGATTTACCACATAAATAAATGGACACAAAACCAATAAGATAAAACATTTCAGAGTGTTGATTATTAAATGCACACACAAATAAAACGTCCCATTACAGTTTTTTGGCCTTCAATGAAACAGGTTTCTGTTGGATTATGGTATGTAACTGAGGTGTGTGTGTGTGTGTGTGTTGGACAGCTGTAGGGCTGAAATAGAACTTTGAAAAGCAGCTGTCAAAATACCCCCCCATTTTGCCCCTCCATAAAAACCTGCATTCACCCTGTTGGTGTTCATTACACCCCCCACCCGTTCCTCAGCTGCTCCATCTGTGACTGTCCATCAGGAGTCTGTGTTGAACTGTGGGGTTTTAATAGACACCTGTCATTAGGTCCAGTAGAAGCAGAACCTCCAGGCTGTCATAGTTAAAACCCATCCAGTGTGCTTGCACAGCTAATCCGGCAGGACTGAGATCAGTCTGCAGTAATCCATGTAATACACTAACCATTACATTTAGCAGGTGTCACACAGTTAGTTGAGGTAATAAGTTCAGGTTTCCTCTGGGTTTGTTTAATGTCACACTGACAATGAATAAAATATGACAATGATTAAAATATTACTAAACCTTACAGAAATTCTTGCCAAAATACTTTAATTAGGTTACTTCATGAATTGTTACTGCTGTAAAATCATAAATAAATATGGATTCATAATAAAAATAATTAATTATTAATGAGTTAGAAGGTCCAAAGTGTAACAAATTTTCTGAAATTTTTTTTTAAGTCATTTTTTTAAAGACAATATTTGGGGCTTTAACTGTTATTGTAGTAACAGTATCAGAATTCATGTCATCATTTGTAATGGAAGCTGCTAGATATTTTTTACTGTGCGAGATGAATAAATAATGCTTTAAGTGTGTTTAATATTTTGTAAAAACACAAGCCCCTCATTGCTTTGTAAAGTGATCAAGTGTGCAGACCTGTTCTGTTCTGTGATTGGTTGCCCCGCACAGGAGCACATTTCAGCAGGCACCAGCATACTCATGCTACCTCCTGCCGCCATTTTCATCTGACTGCCACAGCGACGCCCCTGCCTGCTGAGTTCCCGCCCACTCCCCTCGCCCCGCCCCAGTACCAAGAAGTCCCGCCCCCTTTCCTACCTCAGGCCTTACAGCAGCAATACCTCATCCAGCAACAGCTACTGCAGCACAGGTAGAAAACACAGATGATTAAATACACAGAATACCAGCACAGGTCATTCTTCTCACATCCTCACATTCAACATCACGTCTCCACAGACGCGCACAGGAGCGAGTTCCGCTGAACACTCACAGGCTACGACCAGGATATGAATATGCTCCGCCTCTTCATGTCCCACAGCCAATCCCACAGCAGCCCAGATATCTGGCGGAGGGCACAGACTGGTAAGCGGTAAACCACAGACTTCACTTAAAGCTGATGAATTCATGTAAACATGAAAGTCTTTCTCTTTTGGGAAAAATCAGTAAAATAAGTGTTTTCAGTTGTATGTGTTAAATGCATTAGCTAACATGAACTAACAAAGAACAAGAACAACATCTAATAATCTTTATGTTGATGTGTGTGCAGGGATCTGAGTGTTGATGCAGGAGTTCCTCATCAGTATCCACTGCAGCAGGTTCCTCAGCCCTACCAGCACTATCTGGCCTCTCCCAGAATGCACCACCTCCCCAGGAGCAGCGCCTCCACCCATGTGGTGAGTGTGTGTGTGTGTGTTCTGAATGTCTGGAGGGGTTTCTGGAGGTCTCAGTGTACTGCATGTATTGATCAGGAGAGCAGATATAAGTGTTGTGTGTTGGGTTTTCTGGAGGTTGTCCATGAGATCAGGAACTACCCCTATCCACAGCTCCATCTGCTGGCCCTGCAAAGCATCAGTCCCAGCAGACACTCTTCTGCTGTTCGGGAGAGCTATGAGGTAACACACACACGTACACGTACAAACATGAAGCGTTGTGTACACAGATCCTTACCTGGCTCTTCCATTTATATTTATTGTTAATCATTGAAGACAATTATAATTACACTAGACTAACACTAAGCCTAGAATAATACAACAGTTAGCAAATTTAGATAAGAAAACACAATTTTGTCCCTTTGCTTTAGTTCCTATAATGTAGTCCCGTACACACATGCATCGCTCCACTGAATGCTGTTCTAATATTGCGTGTGACTGTTTGCAGGAACTGCTGCAGTTAGAAGATCGACTGGGAAGTGTGAGTCGAGGTGCAGTGCAGACCACCATAGAGAGATTCACCTTCCCTCACAAATACAAGAAGGTAAACACACACACACACACACAA